>CM076573.1:637666941-637884039 GCA_034641835.2 Pinus albicaulis
TTAGTTTTGGTCTTATTTTTCTCAAAGAAACTTACTAATCCATCTATTTTCCATCCATTTTCCCTTCATTTATTCCATTTTGATGTATATTTGATATCTATTCAGGTATTTAATTTTAATTTTTCAATTTCTAAAGTTTTTATGAAAGTTTGGTTTTTAGTGCAAAATTGGCAGATTCAGAAATTCCCGTAATAGCTCTATGGTTGATGTGGTTGTAGGACACTTGGGCACGAATTGAATGCATGGATGGACAGCTTGGCAACTAGGATTAAGCCAGCTATGCTTAGTTCGAACAGAACAAGCTTTATTAGGCCCATTTGGTGCTAGTCAATCATGACTAGTCATTCAGAAATCCCATAGAAATAGGGCAGTTTTGAGATTCTATGGGATTGGCCATATTTCTTGGGATAAGAATAATGAATTCGACTTAGATAGGTGGATGAGAGTAGATGGGTTTGTTTGAGTAAAAATAGATCAGTTTGTTTCATGAGACTTATTATTTAAAGCCAAAGCTTTGATGGCTTATGTATTATGATTATTATTGACTTATTATACTTTTATATTGTGACAACTTTGGATTGAGGAGTTAATTTGAAGACTTGTGTTGTTATTATTTTGCTGTTCAATGCTATGGATGTGTAACTGAAGTTAAGCTTCTAAGATCACTTATCAAGTGTGCAAGGCAAGGGTGGAAGGGCCCCCATTCCAAGCTAAGTACACTTTCTTGTTAACTAGTTTTATTTCCTTGTAATCTGATGATTGTAGAACTGGTTTTTCAAAGCTTTATTTCAGATTTCTTAATGGTTCATGCATAATGATTGATTTCATTAGTTCATAGCTTATTCATCACTTTATCAAGTTGGAAAAACAGGTGTTCAAGTTGAACATCCCTTCTACTAAAATGATGAATTACAACTAGTTTCTTTGGTTTGCATGCAAGTAATTTCTTATTGTGATTTTGAGTATTGAGATGAATAAATTATGATGAAATACTTTATGCGTCTCTTAAGTTAAGAGCTTCTTTCATTAACAATTTATCCATCTTAAGTTCTTGATTTTAATCTCTGATTCATTAAGTGATAGTTGAGGCAAAGGTGGACTTCTTGAGTCAAGAACCATCTCAATATTTTTCCTCTACTTTGAACAAGTTGAATTAGAGTTGTAGGATGTATTGTTTTTGAATAAATTATCTTTCAAGGATTGATTATATTATATCTTCACATATAGTGAACTTGCCTCAAAGCATAAACAACCCGGATTGATAATAAATAATTGTGTTAGTTTAGGTACATAAATTAGCTCAACATTTTGGCGCCGTTGCCGGGGAGGCAAATATCGGCATAGTCAATAGAAAGAGATTAAAAAAAAAAAAAAAAAAAAAAAAACAGTAGTTACACTTTTTAGTTATGTTTCTTTATGCCTAGACATAGAGATCCTCATGGTAGATTTATTAAAAACCCCCCACAAATAGAGATAGGATCATCAAACACCCCAGTTACTGGTAATCCGATAGTTGAGGAATTGACAGAAAAACAAAGAAGTGGACAAATATTAACTTTGATTGAGAGGAAAACTTTGTTAGCTTGGGAAGCAAAGCAAAAACAAGTTTCAACTTCTGGAAAACAAAAAGAAATTATCAAAGGAAAACAATCTTTATTTCCATCCATAAATCCTCCTATCTTCGATCAACCTGAAACTCCAATTAAAATTGAAACAAATCAACCAATGGCAGAAGAGGGACATGGATCTGTTATTCTCACTCCTGAACAACGAGCTGCATATGAAAGACAACAAGCAGAACGGAGAAGAAAGAGAGAGGAGGACGCAAAACAAGAAAATGATAGAAAAATATAAAATGATCGAAAAAGACAAGAAGATGAGACTACTTTTGGCTTTCCAATAATAGACACAAGTGCAATATTAGGAGAAGAAGTGAAAATGAAAAATATTCCACCTTCTGTATTGCCAAATTTTTATGGAATGTCCACAGACGATCCTGATGCATTTATGTTTGAATTTGATATTTTATGTAGAACATATGGATACACTGATGACATTCATAAACTTCGTCTTTTTCCTGCAACATTAAAAGCAGCAGCTTTGAAATGGTTTATGGGTTTAGGAGAACAAACAATAGCTTCTTGGGATGATATGAGATCAGTCTTCCTTAAAAAATATCAAGCTTATTGCAGATCTAGAGATTCAAAGGAAGATATTTTCAGAATGACACAACAAGAAGATGAAAGTTTAGAAGAATATTTGGAAAGATTTTTATATAATCTACAGAAATCTAAACAACACTCTCTAAATCAAGAAACCATTCGAACAATCTTTCTCAAGGGTATAAGGGATGAATACCTTGACATCTTGAATGTGATGGGTAAAGGAGACATTTCAAACCTACTATTCGATGAAATTGTTGATTTATGTCAAAAATATTCTAGAGGAAGAGCAAAAACAGGAAGAAGAGAAGTAAGTTCAAAAGCAGCAAAGTCAGCTGCAGGAGGGATAACAAGAGCTGAAATAGGAAGCTTATTGGAGAATTTCAAAACAGATCTCTTGAGTACATTAGGGACACAAGTAGATGTGCTAAAAGCAAACAAGAGGAAAGAAGAACAAGAACAAGCTCTAGCAATCTTTTGTCCCAAATGTAGAAAGAAACATCCATTGAGAGAATGTCCTTTGGATAGTGTTCAGAGTGTTCAGGTTTGTGGTCTTTGTACAGAAAAGCATTCCACAGAAAATTGTCTAAAATTGAAAGAATTACAAATCAATTCAATGGAAGAAGTGCCAGGAATGGAAGGTTTTTATTATGTAGCACCACGAAGACCATGGCAACCTAGGATGCCTCAACAAAATCAGCAACAATTCCCTCAACAAAATTACCTCTATCCACCTCAAAATTCTTGGACCCCTCCAATGCCATGGCAAGCTTGGCCTCCACAACAATATCCACAACAACCTGCACAAGGTTGGAGAGGATATGGTTATGGAAACCAGCCATCTCAACAGTATCAACAACAATACCAGCAACAATACCAACAGCCATTTACATATCCACAATATCCACAATCCATACCATTTCAACAACAACATTCTGCATATCCACAATCCATCCCATATCCGCAGCAGAATCCTCCACAGTTGTTGACCCAACCAGAACAGTTACAGCTACCCACAAATCAACCCAGACCAACTCAATTACCAGCCCAACCAATTGCAAATCCAAATAATAAGGTGGACAAAGCTGCATACATTGTAGAGGAAGCAACATGTTTTCCCACATATTCAATTCTTCCTCTTAATGAAGTCCATCTAAGGTCTGGAAAAGTGCTTAAAAAGGATTCTCCTCCAATTATAGAAGAACCAACTGAACAAGGAGAATCACCTGAAACATCACAAACTAAAATACAAATTCAGAAAGGAACAAACATTACAACACAAACACCACCTTATCCTGAAAGGTTAGTGGAACAACAAAAAGAAATAACCCTTCCCGAATTTGATATTTTAGATGAGTTAAAAAATGCTTATGTAAAAATTCCTTTGTTGAAGGCAATTAAAGAAATACCAATATATGCTAAAACAATAAAGGAATTGTGCATTAAGAAATCACAAAAAAAGAAGAAGGATCCTACTACAATCCAAGTCATTGGTAAACTAGCAAGCCTCATGTCTACAGAAACCAAAATAGAAAAATATATTGATCCTGGTATCCCTATGGTTACTATATCAATAAATAATTTCTCAGTACCCAACACATTAATAGACTTGGGAGCAGCTATAAATGTAATGACAATGGAGAAAATGAAAACTTTGCATTTGAACAACATTAGATCAACCTCTACAATCTTAGAGTTAGCAGATAGATCTAAAGTTGTTCCTGAAGGAATATTGGAAGATATCATAGTCTCTTTGGATTCATGGGAGTATCCTGTTGACTTCCTTATCTTGCAACCAAAAACAAATTTGGGAGGACATCCTCTAATCTTAGGCAGACCATGGTTAGCTACCGCTGATGCCTTTATAGGATGCAGATCAGGAAGCATGATTATTTCACATGGAGAAGAAAGGAAACATATTGTTCTTTATTCACCTTCACAGTCAACTTCTTTAGAATCAGTACTTGAAGCTCAAGAAAAACAGCAAACTAAATCAGTTTTAAGTATAAATAAATTCTTTGATTTAAGAGAAGAAGAAGAGAATGAAGACTTAATGGATCTTTTCATTTCAGAACCAAGTATTTCAGAGCAGCTTAGAGAAGTCCAATATGAAGCTGCCAATAATCTTTTGAATCAATGCTTTCAGGAAACTTGTATTGTTCAAACTTTGCGGAATTCTTTTATAGACATCTTTCCTGTAAACACAATCTCCAATCCAACAATCAAAACAATTGAGGTAAGTCCTGGAAAACATTTAAACATTGGAAATGAGTTGCAATCAGAACAAGAGCAAGAGGTAATTGCATTATTACAAAAATATTCAAAAGCTTTTGCCTGGGATTATACTGACATGCAAGGAATCCATCCTAACACATGTGTCCACCACATCTATACAGATGATCAAATCAAACCTGTAAGACAACCTCAAAGACGAATGAATCCCATGATGAAAGAAATAGTGAAAGAAGAACTGCAAAAATTGTTAAATGTTGGGTTCATCTATCCTATTTCAGATAGTCAATGGGTTTCTCCACTGGTTATTGTACCAAAGAAAAATGGAAAGTGGAGGGTATGTGTGGATTATCGAGAACTAAACAAAGCTACACTAAAGGATCATTTTCCTCTACCATTTATTGATCAAGTGTTAGACTCATTGGCTGGAAAGAAATTCTTCTCTTTCTTGGATGGGTTTAGTGGGTACAACCAGATTAGAATAGCAACAGAAGACCAAGACAAGACAACATTCACTTGCCCATGGGGAACCTATGCATATAATGTTTTGCCATTTGGTTTATGTAATGCACCTGCAACTTTTCAACGAGCAGTGCTTGCAATCTTTGATGATCTAATTCATGAATGTGTAGAGGTTTATATGGATGACTTTACAGTTTATGGAAACACATATAATGATTGCCTAAATAATCTTGAGAAAGTGCTGAAACGATGTATTGAAACAAATTTGTCATTAAGCAATGAGAAATGCTATATAATGTTGACAGAAGGAATAGTTCTGGGACACCATATTTCTGCTTCAGGAATTAAAGTGGATCCAGCAAAAATCCAAGTCCTAGTAAACTTAATGCCTCCTACAACACAAAAAGAGGTAAGAATTTTCTTAGGCTATGCAGGCTATTATAGACGATTCATTGAAAACTTCAGTAAAATATCCCAACCTCTGTTTAAATTATTAGCAAAATATATTGAATTTCACTGGACAAATGACTGTCAAAATGCATTTCAAAATCTGAAAGAAAAATTATTAGTTGCACCCATTCTCCGTGGACCAAATTGGTCTTTGCCATTTCATATATCAACTGATGCATCTGATACTGCAATAGGTGCCTCCCTTGGACAGAAAGAGAACTTGTTCAATTATGCAATATACTTTATAAGCAAGAATTTAACACCTGCAGAATTGAACTATACAGTCACAGAGAAAGAAATGTTAGCCGTTATACATGCAGTAAACAAATTCAGAAATTATATAACAGGATATCAAGTTTTCATTCATACAGATCATTCAGCAATCAAATACTTGATGAATAAACCCATAACCAATGGAAGAATAACAAGATGGTTACTGTTATTGCAAGAATTTAATATCACAATACAAGATCGGCCAGGCAAGGAAAATCAAGTGGTTGACTTTCTGTCCCGCATACATTCACCCAATGATCCAAATCCGGTTGCAGATAACTTTCCCGATGAACACCTGTTTGCCATCACAGTAAGAACACCATGGTTTGTAGACATTGCAAACTATTTATCTTCTGGAAAGTTTCCCCAATTCACTAAAAAGCAAAGACACAAAATTGTTAGAGAGAGTTCTAGGTATAGTTGGGTAAATGGTGATTTATTTTATACTGGTTCAGATTTGATAATTAGAAAATGTGTGCTAGAAGATGAAATATTAGATATTCTAAGGGCATGTCACGATGAACCATGTGGTGGCCATTTTGCAGATAAACGAACAGCATATAAGGTGCTGCAACTGGGCTATTACTGGCCATCCATCTTCAAAGACTCTAAGAAATATGTCAAGCAATGTGACAGTTACCAGAGAATAGGAAGACCAATCACAAGAGATGAGATGCCGCTGAAGCCACAAGTCCTCATAGAACCATTTGAGCAATGGGCACTTGACTTTGTTGGACCCATCAATCCACCATCAAATGGAAAGAAGTACATCTTAGTATGTACAGATTATGTAACCAAGTGGGCAGAGGCTAAAGCAGTGAACAGAGCAACAGAAGATACAGTGGTCACCTTTCTTTTTGAAGAAATCTTTGTCAGATATGGAGTACCTAGACAAATTGTAACAGATCAAGTAACACAATTTACATCAAAGCTGGTACGAGATCTAACAGAGAAATACAAGATCAAACATAGGAAATCTACACCATATCATCCTCAAGCAAATGGGCAGGTTGAATCAACAAATAAAGTCCTAGAAAATATCATGACAAAAATAGTACAGCTGAACAGAAAAGATTGGTCTGAAAAATTACAAGATGCACTATGGGCCTATAGAATTACATGGAAGAATACAACTGGTTTTAGTCCATACCAGTTAGTATATGGAAAAGAGGCCTTATTGCCTATAGAATTTCAAATACAAACATACAGACTAGCAGTTGAATTAGGACTAGACCTGACAGAAGCACAACAGCAGCGGATCATGGAACTGAATCAGTTGGATGAGCATCGTCAACAAGCCATAGAACATACTACATTGGTGCAACAACAAAGAATGAAATGGCATGACAGATATATCAAAACAAAGACATTTCGCATGGGAGATTGGGCATTACTTTTTGATTCCAAGTTCAAAGATTTCAAAGAAAAGTTCACAACACACTGGCTAGGCCCATATGAAATTGATGAAATCTTCGACAATGGAGCAGTCAAAATCAAGACAATTGACCAGGATTCCACCTCCTTTATAGTGAATGGACATAGGCTCAAAGTTTATAATAGGCCTATCAGTAAAGAAGCATTTATGAAACAACTGACAGAAGATACAGAACTGGAAGTCATGGCACACCAGGCTCAACCATCTTCCAGTCCTGTAGTTGAATAAAAAAAAAAAACATAAAAAAAAAAAATAAAAAAAAAAAACATAAAAAAAATAATTTGTTTGCTAGTGAAAACCAGGCAACTGGCACTAAGCAAACAAGAATTCATAGGGGAAAACCAGGGCAACTTGGACTCTATGAATTCCTTTTTCTTGTTCTACTGTTCTCACATAATTTCAATACAGGTACTCTCCATCAACAACTGACTTGAGGACAAGTCATATCTTAAACAAGGGGGAGACTTGTATTAGATCTTTAGCTGAAAAGCTGAAGTATAGAAGAAACTTGTATTGTCAACAGAGGGACCTGAAAGAAGAAATCAATACAGAGGGACCTGAGAGACCTGCCAATGTCAAAACAACATGTGCATATTATGTAAGCAGTGCAGAGGGACCTGAAACAAAGAATCATTACAAAGGGACCTGATATTTCAATTCAAGAACCAGAGCATGAAGAACAAGGAGCAGCAATAAAATTTACTTTTTGATTCATCTACAACATCTGATTTCATTCCACCTGTACAAACATCATCCAGGGGAGTATATGTATAGTCATTTTGTGCTTAAAATTCAAATTTTTCTTAGAAATTTTTAGTTTTTGTTAAGTTGAAGTTATTACCTGAGGATATTCATTATTCCTTATACATATCCTATATTCCTATTACCCCTATATATATTCCATTTCATTCATACACATTTCCTATACATATTCCCTATAATCCTAAGTATTTTTCTTTAGAAGCAAAAGACCAAGCTAGGACAACTTCTTCCACCTGCACATACAAATCAAGCATTAGTATGGTGATGATTTTAAACATGACCTAAGATGGTCATTTTAAAATCATAAAGATGTGCATATAAGGCAAAGAAAATAATGCGCTATATTAAACTATATACCATAGTTCAAATAAGGAATGCGTTAAAGCCATTTATATAAAATCCAACGCAAAAGATATAAGGTTAATACATATGGTATATGAAACCAACGCGCATATGGCATAAGGATAAGCGAAGGTATATGATAGGAAAGGGCGCATACAAGATGGAGGACGGCCATATGGCACGATTGTTATGATCTGGCAGGGTTGTATAATTGGCAGGGTATGGTGAAATGATAATTGCATATACAATGCCGGAATATCATTGCACGTATAAGCACACGACGGTGGTAATAATTCATGCATATCACACGACGGTGGCAATGATACGTGCATATCATTCAAAAATAGCACACGACGGTGGTAATCATACGTGCATATCATTCAAAAATAGCACACGGCGGTGGCAATAACATTCAAAACAAAATGATGATTTGGCGTCCTCATGACACAGTCGGGTGACTGGTCAAAGAGGACGGCCATACCAACTGCGCATCATAACACCAATAGGCATAGTACACCCATGAACTCGGTCAATTCATGACCGTTTAGACCTCAGTCCTCATTGCCAGAGCTCAGAAAGAAGGCGCAAACATCATTCTGGAGAAGCGAGAAGGCGTTTGAAGCAGAAAAATAGTGAAAATCATCCCGGAGAAGCAAGAAGGCGGATTTAAGAAGGGAAATCGTTCCGGTTTCAACGTTCAGAGAGAGCAGATTTTCGGGATTAAGTCAGGTAACAGTGAAGTTTATTTACGCTCGGCGACTGTGGGATATTGCTTGTCATTAACTGTTAGATCCTTTGCTTTGCCACCAGCTCAATTAACCGAAGTAATAGGGATTTGGAGCGCCCGGTTACACTCCACGCGCTCGTTGACAGTCAGGTAACTACAAATCCGTGATTATCTCCAGTTGACAGATATGTTGATAAGATTTTGATGCGCAGCATTTTAATGAAAACTCAGTGCATGGATAACACGTTAGGAATTTTAACGGAATGTTGTGAACAGAGTTGTTATGGCATGGCGGTAGTTGTTGACTAAATGCGCACTGAACCGTGATCTACTGAGTAAATTGTGCGCATTAATATTCTAACAAACAGTTAACATGAAAACGGAAAACGCCATAAACACTTGCTGCCACTACATTTTTGTTTTTGTTTTTGACTAAAACAGGGGATCGAATGCCAGATTGACAAAGTGAACTGTTGGTTGCCAAAGGGAGTCGGGTTGTTGAAGCCGTGTTTATATTTGGTTGAGGCCGAGAGCCTTTTTGCATTTTTATGGTTTTTATGCTGAGTCTGCAAGCAGAAATTTTTGCAAATGCCTTTGCTTAAGCCGGAAACATTTTGGAAATTTTGATTTGATGATGAGGCCGAGAGCACTCTTTAGTTTTTTTTGTTTTATATATACACAGTAAATCATGTTTTTTTTTTTTTGGTGATGAGTAAACATGGTTATTGCTGCGTGTGTATTTAATTAAAAAAAACAGAGACCAGTGTATTAACAAAAGTATACAGGTGTTGTTTGCATTAAACAGGGGATTCAAACAGTGTTTTTGCAAGGGAATATAACAGAAGATAAAAAAAACAGAGTTGAGTTGAGTCAGAGGAGGAAGGTAAGCTTCTTTGCTTCCTGAATTTCATTTAAAAAAAAACGATTTTTATTGTTAAAATGAAGTTAGTGACAGCAGAGGCCTACATTGATTGGTTTACAGAAACAATGACAAACAGAATAGAGCCAAAATTTCAGATAGAAAGCTGGGGAAAAGAGACTATAGAAAAACTTTATCAGGCAGGGATGATAGGCTTCTTACAGAAATTTAATGGCCATTCTGAGGAGATAACCAAAGACTTTATAAATAATTTCAGTCAAGACCAGACTCGAGTAGGAGAAATCATTGTCCCGGTAACCCAAGAATACTTGTCCAAAGCCTTAGATTTGCCAATGATAGGGGAAAAGTATTATAAAGGCCTACACTTTAAGGAGAAAGCATGGACTTTCTTCCTTGAGAAAAAACGGAAGGGGACATTTGATAGGACAAAAGGAATACCCAGGGAGTGGTTTAATGAACCATGGGGAGAATTGGTCTTGATCATCCAAAAGTTTTTGACTTGTGATCGAGGTTATAGTGTTGCCCATTTGTATCATGTTAAACTTCTACAGCATATTAAGGGAGAAGATAGAATTAATTTGCCTTATTTCCTATATAAGAGCCTCTTGAGAATGATTGAAACAACAAAACATTAACGCAGGCCTAAAGCAGGACAGATGTATCATCAAGGATTGATCAAAATCCTAGTTGAATATCAGGTGAGATCACAGGGCATAGTGTGGAGAGAATTCATGATTAAAAATCATTTTACTGAACAGATTAAAGAGGTACAGGATAAAACAGAGCAGGAAAGTAGAGGATTGATGAATTCACCCTTGTATCCTAGAACAAGAGCCAAACAGCAGAGTAACATGGCCATGGAAAATGAAATATCTGTTATGTCTATTCCTAAAAGATTTACAAATAAAAGTCCAATTAACTTAGACAAGGAAGAAGAAACATATTTCCCAAGACCACAAGAAGAAAATGATGTTGCACAAGAAGAATTTGAGAGGGATTCTTCATATGATGATGAAGCAGCAGCATCATTAATGAAAACAACCCAAGATTTTGAAAAAGAAATCAATGATGGAAAAATCAGGGACTTGACTGACCAATTAGAAATTAGCAAAATTGTGGAAAAAAAATTAAAAGAAGAAAACAAAGAAAAAAAGAAAGATAATGCTAAATCGGTCAAAGCAAATGAAAAATTGAAAGAAGAGTTGGGGAGATTGAAAAGGAAAAATGATCTAATTTCTAAACAAGCCTTTAAGTGGTTGAAGGAAAAGAATATGTGGCAGGCCAAGTATGAAAAACAGAAGGTCAAAGCAGCTTTGTTCAAGGAAAGAAATGACACAGGTTTGGATTGTTTGGCAAGGGCAGCACAACAGGAAGCATCTACAGGTACAACATCTACTTCAGAAAGAAGAAGGTCAAAGAGGAATAGGCAAGCATGGGGACATGCTTGATGATAAGCAAGGGAGAGATGTTGGGCCTTAGTTTTGGTCTTATTTTGCTCAAAGAAACTTACTAATCCATCTATTTTCCATCCATTTTCCATTCATTTATTCCATTTTGATATATATTTGATATCTATTTAGGTATTTAATTTTAATTTTTCAAATTCTAAAGTTTTTATGAAAGTTTGGTTTTTAGTGCAAAATTGGCAGATTCAGAAATTCCCGTAATAGCTCTATGGTTGATATGGTTGCAGGACACTTGGGCACGAATTGAATGCATGGATGGACAGCTTGGCAACTAGGATTAAGCCACCTATGCTTAGTTCGAACAGAACAAGCTTTATTAGGCCCATTTGGTTCTAGTCAATCATGACTAGTCATTTAGAAATCCCATAGAAATAGGGCAGTTTTGAGATTCTATGGGATTGGCCATATTTCTTGGGATAAGAATAATGAATTCGACTTAGATAGGTGGATGAGAATAGATGGGTTTTTTTGAGTGAAAATAGATCATTTTGTTTCATGAGACTTCTTATTTAAAGCCAAAGCTTTGATGGCTTATGTATTATTGACTTATTATACTTTTATATTGTGACAACTTTGGATTGAGGAGTTAATTTGAAGACTTGTGTTGTTATCATTTTGCTGTTCAGTGCTATGGATGTGTAACTGAAGTTAAGCTTCTGAGATCATTTATCAAGTGTGCAAGGCAAGGGTGGAAGGGCACCCATTCCAAGCTAAGTACACTTTCTTGTTAACTAGTTTTATTTCCTTGTAAATCTGATGATTGTAGAACTGGTTTTTCAAAGCTTTATTTCAGATTGCTTCATGGTTCATGCATAATGATTGGTTTCATTAGTTCATAATTTGTTCATCACTTTATCAAGTTGGAAAAATAGGTGTTCAAGTTGAACATCCCTTCTATTAAAATGATGAATTATAATTAGTTTCTTTGGTTTGCATGCAAGTAGTTTCTTATTGTGATTTTGAGTATTGAGATGAATAAATTATGATGAAATATTTTATGTGTCTCTTAAGTTAAGAGCTTCTTTCAGTAACAATTTATCCATCTTAAGTTCTTGATTTTAATCTCTGATTCATTAAGTGATAGTTGAGGCAAAGGTGGACTTCTTGAGTCAAGAACCATCTCAATATTTTTCCTTTACTTTGAACAAGTTGAATTAGAGTTGTAGGATGTATTGTTTTTGAATAAATTATCTTTCAAGGATTGATTATATTAGATCTTCACATATAGTGAACTTGCCTCAAAGCATAAACAACCCGGATTGATAATAAATAATTGTGTTAGTTTAGGTACATAAATTAGCTCAACACCTAGGGAAGATGATCAATAGATCACTCCTCCCTTTCATCAAAACTATATAAGTGAGGTTGAGGAAACAGAGGACATAACAGAGGAAGATGATATCAACATGTTGGGAGGAGATAATGATGACTTTGAGATTCATTTTGATAAGGAACAAGGTTTTCATACCCCTTATGATGACAACAAAGATGAAAATGTAAGTTATTTTCAGGACATGGAAAATGTCATCATAGAGCCTCAAAAATAATATGACCTTAGAAGCAAAACCAGTCAACAAACTCCCAACACCAAAACCTCTGACAAATCTTCACAAAACAGCACTACAATCAAGCCTAAAATTGTCAAACAAAAGGATAAAATAGTAGCTGTGAATTTTGATAGAGATAGAGAGGAAGGCACTCAAAACAAAGAAAAGAAGAGTGCGGACATTAGTAGTACTACCACTTCAGCTAGTACTCCTGTTAAGACCATTTTGTCAAAAACAAGTAGAACAAATAAGCAAGTTGATGTTGCTAATAGACTGGGAGCTAGTAAGGCTGAGACAAGGTCATCAAAGAACCAGGTTCTTTTCAGCCTAGAGCAGGAAATTTCAAAGATCAGAATCTCTGTTCCCCTGACTGAGTTAGCTGCCCAGAATGTATATAGGACCCAAATTTTGAAGGCTTTAAATATTGAGGATAATAATGACTCAGTCAATCTTAATGATGACCAGCCAGAGCTTATTTTTGGTCCTAAGATTGAAGGTATATATCAAGAGGGACATGTAGCTCCCTTTTATGTGAGTTTCAATGTTCATGACAAGATCCTGCATAATGCTATGCATGACTCTGGAGCCTCACACAACCTTATGCCAAAGGTGATAATGGAAAGGCTTGGATTAGAAATAAATAGACCTTACAAGGATTTATATTCTTTTGATTCAAACAGAGTAAAGTGCCTTGGCCTGATCAAAGATCTTTGTGTGACTTTGACCCAAATCCCAGCCAAATTCATGGTAATGGATGTTGTGGTGGCTGATGTGCCTCCTAAGTATGGCATGTTATTGTCAAGATCATGGGGTTCCAAGCTCCAAGGTACCATACAGATGGACAGAACATATGCCACTATCCCTGTTTTTAGCCAGCTCAAAAGACTATACAGACAGTCACACATGAAATTCATGGTTAGTAGCGCAAAAAAGCCTGAAAATTCTCCCATTTATTCTGTCCATACTGACCTGGATTCATTTATCTTCTGCAATAATGAATCCACAAAACAGTCAAAGCCAGAACACAGTGACTCAGATAAACATTTAGAGACCCCAAATCTAGAAATAAATGTAGTTCTAGATATGGAAGAAAACGAGAGAGAAACTTTGGAACAGTGCGTTGAAACAATGGACCAAAATGAACAAAGCCAAGATGGAAAACAACAGACTGCCCCTCATTCTCAGCTCCATGATAAATCTGAGAAGGTGAAACAAATACAACTAAGTGCCGAGATTTCACAGCAACCCTTGAGCATGTTGGTTGAAGAGGACAATAACCAAGACGAAACCGAAAATAGTCCTCTATGGAGTATGTATTTTGATGGGTCATGCACTAAGAGCAATGTTGGGGTAGGTGTCTGGATTACTAACACTGAAAACAACCACATAGAAAACATTTCCTGCAAATTAAACTTTCAGTGTTCCAATAACATAGCAGAATATGAATCCCTTCTTTTAGGCTTACATCTGTTAAAAAAGTTAGGAGCCACAAGAATTAATGTGTATGGGGATTTATAACTAGTCATCAAACAAGTCAATGGGGAATATAACGCAAATCATCCTAGACTTAGAGCTTATCGAAATGATTTCATGGACCTTTTAAAAACTTTTGAGGAGTCCAATTTAATTTTTTTCCCAAGAAAAAGAAAAATTGTCGCACACAATTTAGCTTTTGCGGCTAGAACATGCTTAACGCCAGTTGGAACAAAAGACTGTACAACTCAAATTAAGTTTAGACCAGTGGTGCCAGATAATGAAAAATATTGGCAAGTCTTTGAGGGTGACAAACAGATAGAGGATTTTATGTTGGGCAGAAATGAATTTGAGTCATCTGATTCAGATTCTAAATCTGATGAAAATCGCCTAAAAAAAAAGTCCCCTGAAAAAGAAAAACCATCTGGTCCCATAGAAATCAACATGTTAAATAAAGGAATTGACACTCATACTGAAGAATACAAGGACACAGAAAACGAAGACATTGAGGTATTGTCGTCAAAGGACAAGAACATACCTAGGGGGCTAGCACCGTTAGAAGACCTCTTTGATTTTAACGATGTAGCAAAGAAGCCCACCGTAGAATACACAGAGTTTGAGGTCCAGGAATGCAACATAGGCACCGAGGATCAGCCTAAAATGATTAAATTAGCTAAGTCCTTGCCACCAGACATGAAAAGGAAATACGTTGACCTGTTTAAAGAGTTTGTTGATGTGTTTGCCTGGAGCTATGAAGACTTGAAAGACTACGATATAAAAATCATCCAGCACAAGATTCCTTTGAAAGAAAACCAAAAACCCTTTAACCAAAAACTGTGTATAATTAATCCAATACAATTGCCTTTGGTAGAAAAGGAGATCAAGAAAATGTATGAGGCAGGAATCATTGTGCCTGTGAGGTTTTCAGATTGGGTTTCTAACCTTGTAGCTGTGAGGAAAAAGACAGGAGAAATGATTGCAGACATTTAAACCTTGCACGTAGCCTCCTAATACAATTACTCCTTGGCTCAAAAATGGAAGCATTCTGTGCTGGCAGCTGGCTCAAAGAGGATTCTCTCGTTATGGTTTTACGTGTATAACCAAATTTTAGTACTCCCAAGACCAACTCAAGACAAACTTTCACCACCTTTGGGGCACTTTCTACATGTATGTGAAAATGCCTTTTGAGCTTAATGAATGTCAGCTAATGCCCAAAGGGCCATGGACATTGCATTTTCAAAGGAGATAGGGCACTTCATTGTAATTTACCTTGATGACATAACAGTTTATTCCAGATCTGATGAAGAGCATCTAAAACATTTAAGAAAGGTCCTTGAAAAGTGCAGAAGGTTTTGGTTATCTTTAAATCCCAAAAAGACAGTGTTTGGCCTTCAGGAAGGTAAACTCCTTGGCCATATCATATCAGAAGAAGGAATTAAAATAGATCCAAATAGAGTTGAGGGAATACTACAGATTAGCTAACCAAGGAACATAAAAGAATTGTTCTGACAAGATTAACTCTTAAGAGGTTTCATCTCAACTAACTTGGCAGACTTTAGATACAAGAAAGAAGTAAGGAGTGCATGGAGAGGAAACAAAATTCCTTCGAATTGTAAACATGGGACCACCCCAGGCACTGTATTTAATCACTCTAATCTTCAAAAGAGTGCCTTTATTTTTCCTGCCTCAGAGTATACCGTGGGCTCAGCCCTGCTAGTGCAATAAAACCTGCAGGGACAAGAACAACCCATTTTTCAGTAAGGTTTATGATGTACCTCTTTGAAATATAACATAATGGAAAACAAAGCCTATGCTTTGGTAAAGGCCTTAAAGGACTTCAGGGTGTATATTCTACATTCCCACATCATTGCCTATGTACCTAATATAGTGGTAAAAGACATATTGTCACAAGACCCAGATGGAAAGAGAGGTAAATGGATTGTTGCTATATTAGAGTATGATTTGGAAATTAGACCAACCAAACTTATTAAAGGTCAAGGCTTAGCTCAACTAATGACTAAATCTAATCTACAAGCCCTTGACATTAACATGGTAGATGCCTTGGATGAACAGGAAGAATTACCTGCTCCCACTGTCGAAAAGAAGTTTCAAAACTCATCGTGGTACACTGATATCTTGTATGTGCTTGCAAATCTTAATGCTCCTCCTGATTTATAAAAAAAAAAGGCAAGGTTTTTAAAGTTGAAATCTAGGAACTATTGCATTTTAAATGAATGTTTATTTTGGAAAAATGCTGATGGTTTATTACTTAAATGTTTTCCTGAAGTTGATGCAGAAAGGACCAAGTATGAATTCCATGAAGGAGAGTGTGGAGGCCATCTTTACTGGAAAACCACAGCCAATAAAATCCTTAGAGTTGGCTATTACTGGCCCACCCTCTTCCAGGATGTCCATAAAATGATAGTTGCATGTCACAAGTGCCAGATTTTTGAAGGCAAAAGAAAACTTCTTCCTTTACCATTACAACCTATCATTATTGAAGCTCCTTTTCAACAGTGGGGCCTAGATTTCATAGGGGAAATCCATCCTGCTTCGTCTGCCCAACACAAATGGATTCTCACAGCCACTGACTACTTCACAAAATGGATTGAAGCCATCCCTTCTAGGAATGCCACAAATTCTATCATTATAAAATTCCTTGAAGACCATATCTTGTCTAGATTCGGATGCCCTAGGAAGATTATTACTGATAATGCTACTGCTTTTTGTTCCAAAAAATTATTGAGTTTTGTCACAGGTATTATATTACACTTGGTCATTCTACTACTTACTACCCTCAAGGTAATGGGCTAGCAGAATCATCAAATAAAAGTTTGGTGACCATCATCAAGAAGCTGCTTGAAGAGAACAAAAAATCAGGGCATAACAAGTTGGTGCATGCTCTGTGGGCAGACAGATTGACCACAAAGAAGTCCATTGGAATGTCCCCTTACCAGCTTTTTTATGGAGCTGATGCAGTGTTTCCTACCAGCCTAAGTGTAACAGTAATAAAATTAATCCAAGAAATACAGTCAGAAGAAGACAACATGATTAGGAGAATCAGTCAGACAATACATCTTCAGCAGACTAGGGAAGAGGTTTACCATAGGGCTCAGAAGGTGCAAGAAAACATAAAGAAGTTGTTTGACAAAAGAACAAAGGCTTGTGTCTTCAAAATTGGAGATAAGGTACTCAAATGGGATTCCAAAAGAGAGGATAAGGGAAACCATGGTAAATTTGACAGTTTGTGGCAAGGTTCTTACATCATCCAGTCCACCATTGGTCCTAATGCATTTTTTCTACAGGAGTTAGATGGCACAGATGTGTTTGGGGGTCCTGTCAATGGCAGGGTCCTTAAGCATTACTACTGCTGAGTTCGATTTTAAAGCTTTCATTTTCGTTATAAATACCATTTTCTTTGTTCAGTCCCATAAAAGAAAAAAGTACAAAAACAATAAAAAGAAAGGAAAATAGGGCAGACTGTGAAAACAAGAAAGGTACAGCCCCATACCAAAA
The DNA here is from genome assembly GCA_034641835.2 of Pinus albicaulis. NCBI lineage: Eukaryota > Viridiplantae > Streptophyta > Pinopsida > Pinales > Pinaceae > Pinus > Pinus albicaulis. The sequence continues at coordinate 637,684,669 of CM076573.1, forward strand.
AAGAGAAACAAATCTGAAAGTGTGCAAGCTTAAATGCCACTCCTAAATAACACACTTCTAGTTAGTCAAACTGTCTAATCTTGACTAATTAGCTTTAAATTTTCTGCTGATAGGATAGTGAATTCGATTAGCCAAACTGTTTAATCTTGGCTTATCAGTAGATAGTTTAGGATATAAATTAAAGGTTCAAACAAGATCAAAATCTGAACCAAAGGTTTCAAAGTGAGATGACTCAAATATGTTCTGTTTTCTTGAGTCAAAAAAGATCAAAATCTGGTTCTAATTAGCTCAAAATCTCAACCAGAGGAAAAAGTAAGAACAGCTCAAACAAATTCAAAACAGAGCTGTAAAAAGAGAAGGTAGTACTTTGAACTTTCAGATCATAAGCCTTCCATTTTTATTTAATTTTCTGCAAAATAATGTCTGTGTGCAGCTTGTTTTATGCCATAGATCACAGCAAGTCAAACAAATTAATCTTGACTTGACTGTTTTTAAATTTATGTTTTAGAAATTTAGAGAATAAGATCTGTTGGACAGTTTAATCCCAACAGATAGTAGATTAGGTAGAGAATCATCTGAACTCAACTGTTAAATCTGAGTTCAGGGAGAAAGAGTTTGCCAATCCAAGTGCACTCTAAAGAAGAAAAAATGTTAGATCAGTAGGGTTGGGTAGGTAGAAGTTTGTATTGATGAAGATCCATTGTTTTTCATGGTTGCTAATATGTTTTTCAGAGAAAGATCATCCCAATAAAAGTAGAGCAGCCCAATGGATTAGGCAACTGATCAGCCTCCCAGAGAATGCAAGTCTGAAGTCCTTGATGCCTTCAAGAAGCCACCATCCCCAAGTGGAGCCACTGTTAGCCACCTGTAAAATGTGATTATATCAAAAGGTGGCTAAATCTGCTTTGAGCCTTCAAGGAACAATTTTCTATAACAAAAAACTGTTGGCTCTTGAAGACTCTTGAAGGCCTCTTGTTTCTATCTTAAATCTTCACTCCTATGCCCATTGCCCATTCAGAAATCCTGCTGATTTCCAAGGTCAAAATACTGCTGCAAGACCCTTTTTTCCCTTTTTCCCCTTTTTTTCAAACTAACCTCTTCTTAAACCCTTTCATTTCCCATGAAAATCCCTAATTTTCATGTTTCTCTCCTTTCCCCCTCATCAAAATCCCCTTTATAAAGGTCTAATACCCCTTCTTAGCCTTATTGGAACCCTCAAACCTTTGAAAATCATGAGAAAAACCATTAAAATGCATATTTCCTATGTAATGAGCTTAAGCCCCCTTGGACTAAGCCCCTAGCATTTCCACCCATACACCCTGGCGCTGTGACTGCGCGCTGAGCAGTCGGGCGCTCATCCAGTTTAAATTAATATTTCGCCCAAAACATTAAAAAACCTTTGAATATGTAATTAAACCGTCGAATTAACATTTTATTAAATTTTCTGCCCGTGCAAATGTGGAGCAATCTCGACCGTCGATCTGATCCACAGATCCGACGGTGAGGAGTGCGCCTCCCGGTGGACCCCCCAGCCGTGCGCCGTTTTCCCAAAACCACGTGGTTTCTATCGCACCACTCTTCGGCGGAGGGTGGTTTTTGCCCGAAGGCCAGCGATTCCATACGCTGCTTGACACGCGTCCCGAGCACTGTTCCGGAAACCGCCATCCACCGCGTATTAAATTCATCCATCGCGCGTTATCATTCGGATGAGGACGCCCGGCGATATCGTTGTGGACCGTCCGATCTAGGCCCACTGATCCAATGGTGATCGCTCGCCGAAGTTTCTCGATGGCTAACGAAGGTGCGCGCATGATAACCAGGCCATCGTACAACAGCAAATCAATCCCTGCTGTCGATCTGATCTGCAGATCGACGGCCCAAAATTCATCGCCTGATCTCTCTGTTTGACTTTCCATTGCCCAATTCCAACCGTCGATCTTTGCGCGATCGACGGCTCAGATTTATCCTTCTCCTCTGACCACCTCGTTCAATCTCGACCGTCGATCTCTGCACAATCGACGGCTCAGATTTAATCCTTCTTTCACCAATTCCACGATCACTCCCGATCAACCCTGACCGTTGGATGATGCCATCCAACAGCTCCAATCTCCTCGCACACCCTCCGATGCAGTTAACCTATATATGCAGGTTTTATAATGTTTTCCATGTTTTGCAGGGTTCTTATCATTTTTTCGCGATTTTCAAAGAAGATTCAGAGGCAGAGGGTGACGACCCTCCCGTCTTCGATTCGTCGAAGAAAATCCTCCACAGGGTGGAAATGCACGTTGTTTCAGTGATTTATCAGGCATGGATACCTTATAAACCCTGCGCAGCCCTGCACACCTGCAAAAACACCATGAAAGGGGCACAGTCAAAAAGTATCAGTGCCGAAGACCAAAATGTATCAGAATAGAGGATTAGATACAGTTTTTACGGGAATTACGGCTAGGACGGTTATCAAAAGCCTAATCCCCGATTTAAAACACAGTTCAAAGAATATTTTAAGGGTTTTATCGACAGGAGCGCCTCCACCGCCGCAATTGAGGCAAATTGATCCCTCTAGTTACTGAAATGCCACCTGTGCCTCAAAGTATTCAATCAGAGGCCAAATTTATTGATCAGGATCAGATATTTGTCTCAAACGCAGCCGAAGAGTTACTCCTGCAGTGTCTTCAACGCAAAGAATGGCTACAGAGTTACTTCGAGGCCAAAACAAAGGCTAATTGAACCTGCTCCAGCTTCTAAAGGCACCTACAGCCTCACAGAAAATCAAAGGCCGCCGAAAAAATAATACTAATCAAGGGTCTTATCTCCAAATTGTCGGAAAAACTATTTTAAGGGTTGAAGAACAGTCCAGAAGTAGATCTACCAATCATCAGGCCTCGAAAGGCACAAACAGCGTTACGAAGCAGAGTTATAAACGATTACATTCCCACCTTCTACCTTGCCTGGTTCCCAAAGGCCAGGGATTGCATTGATTACATAATTAATAATACTTGACCCCTGGGAAATCCTCCCACCTCTTCATTCTTCTATAAATACTTCTGTAGAAGATGAGAAAATGTTGGTCTTTGGACATCTGAACGCATGTAATAGTTATTCTGAAGCTATTGATGCCCTATTTTCAACTCAAAGATACATAAGCTGATATGAGAAGTTGAAGTTGTAGAGACCCACCGGGCTTGCTGAGTGTAACTGGTTTGAACATCAAATACAAGCTACTGATCTATGGGATCCTGATTTGTGTCAATGGTGATGTGTTCCTCACTGTCAAATTGTTATTTTGCCTAATGTTTTCATTATGTTCATTTTCTCTGATAAAGTGCAGCAAACATAGAGCTAAGATTTACTTTCTAAAGTACCCTACTCTCACTGAAAACTTTATTGTCTATGTTTTCTTCATTTGAACGTTCTCTTTGAAGAGTACATCAATGCAAGTTGGTTTAAAGGCACTTGTCTGATCTAAATTACTCTTTTTCACTGTTATCCATGTTTTCCTTATTGAACATGCTAAAGCAATATAGTTCTAAAGCACTTGTTTGATCTTAAGCTGTTCAACTGTCTTTTATTGTTTTCTTACTGAAATTATTTCAAAGCAGGCTAGTTTAAAGGTATTAACCTGATCTCATAATACTTTTATGTTTTCCTTATTGAATATGCTGAAAGCAGGGTAGTTTAAAGGCACTTACCTGATCTTAAGCTGTTCAACTGTCTTTAATGTTTTCTAACTGAAAGAACTTCAAAGCAGGCTATTTTAAAGGTATTAACCTGATCTCAGAATACTCTCATGTTTTTCTTCAAGTACGTGATGAAGCAATATGGTTTAAAAGAACTTATTTGATCTTAGGCTGTTTCACTATACCTTCATTTTTTTTTCTTCATTTCCTATTTGTTTCATTCCATAAAATCACCTTAAGAGATCCTTTGACATAAGTGACTTGCCCCATGGATCCTGCTTGAACCTTGCTGTCCGATTAAAATCCTCCTATGAATCCATAGCCCAATGGGTTAAAACTGTCTTTGCCTTTTATGTCAGCCAAATCATTCCTTCATCTGCAAACACCTTCACCCTTCATTATGAAACTTCCTTCACTTTCATCATGTCCTTGCCCAACCAAAACAAACAAAACAAAACCCAAGCTCTTCATAACTAGCCTAATATCATAAATTCAGCTATTAAAGATCACATCTTTAAATTCATTCATAGAGAGATCCCTCTCTGGATTCAGGAGGGCTAGATCCTAGAATCCCAAAGTAGGTTGAAACGATGTTGCTTCTGCAGTTTTAGTCTTACGAATCTACTAAAATTACAGATTCCTAACAAGTAGAAGTAATAGATGATAGAGGTTCAATTAATCAAGGATACAAATGGAAATAAATTCAAAACAAACATAATACAATTTAGTTACTTCCATATGGGAAGCATGAGAAGGAATATGAAGTGAAAAAGAGTATTAATACTTGTGTTACCTGGATAAATCCCTCTTGCGGACAAGAGCGATATCCCTAGAATAATAACAAATAACTAGAAACAAACAAAACATGAGGATATATCTTTCCCTAAGCTAACATTTTTTATATTACTAAAACTAGGAAAAGAGGATGATGCCCTTACCTTTTCCATGAAATTCCTGATGAAGACCCCGCACTTTTCTCTGATGAATCTTCTCAATGCTTAGAAGAAACCTACAACCACAAACATGCAAAGGGTCAAAGGCATTTGCAACCTAATAATAATATAAAATCCAACATAACCTAATGATCAAGAAGATTAGGAAATGAAATTGTTTTAATGAGTATATGAACACAAATCATTCACAAATCCAAGAAAACAAACCAGTGAGAAAAAGTACCCAAATGTATTATTAGAGAACATAGATAAATCTTACAACCAAGCCTTGATGTCGTATAGGCTACTGCCGAATTCCTCCAATCTTCCTCCTTGGTTAACAAACTCTCCAAACCAAAAATACCAGCATAATACTACTATATGTGAGCTCCCTTAACCCTGAAGTCTCAGCTCAATTTATAGGAGAAACTGAGGAGGTTTCAAATCCACCAAAGATGGGTGAGATCCAAAAATGAGGGGACTAGGGTTCCATGGCCCAAGGGAATTATCTCCATGATTGGAGGGGTTTGGCTCGAACTTATATGACTCATAGGCTTCTAGTTGGGATATATGTGCCCAACTATACTTCTATAACTTACATTTTTTTTTACTTTATTTTTGTCTAGTTACGCATTTTTATATGGAAAACAGAGTGCAGAACTGCATAGGGAATCTTATTAGTATCAACACATGCGTAGGAAATTACTATATAAAGTGCACAAGCCATATCTAAGAGTTTAAAGAGTTATTTTTCCCAAAATTCATGACTTTGTCAAGGAATATTAATGTTTGACTTGCAAGTGAGCATGATTATGGATGGTGATAGATCCATTTTAAACTCAAGTGTCATGGTGACAAAATGACGTGTAACAACTTGGTATTGGTTGCAAAAATTATAGATTTTCAAAATAGTTCATAAAAATATGGAGTGATATGATTGCAGCATCACAGTGTGTTGCAAATTGTTGAAAAATGAATTTAATTTTGGGGAAATATTGGCTAAGGAAAATGTGTTGCAAATGAGGAAAATACAATTTGGGCTTGGTTGGAATTGTTCTTTGAAAGGAAGCATGATGCACTGGAGAAAATATTGGAAAATACAAATCAAAACAAGATACATTGAGGAGGGATATTCAAGGTGACACTATTATGGTAGTGTAGGTAAACTAAGTGGTTTGATTCCTTGAATATAGATGGTTGAGGTTTCTACAGATTTGATTCAAAGACAATCATGAAGGAAGAAAGTAACTAATAAGAATCAATGGTCCTTGAGGAAAAAATACATGTAATTCAGCAAATAAAATTAGCATGTGCGATTATATTACAAGGAATTTACAAGGGGAGGCCATGATCATTATAGTTGGTTGCCATGTATACCAAAGAAAAAATGATAGGTAACAGGAGTCTATAAGTACCAATAGACAAAAATTACATCATTATGCATAAGAAGGATGCAATTCATTAGCCTCCTAGAGATAATGTAAGGCATCAAATTGATGGAGGTTATAGAGCTTGGATGATAAAGGATAATTGTCAAGGCAAGAGAATATGAATGCAAAGTGATAGATGAACCACATGATAGTTATAACATCTTTTTTGTAAGTTGTATGTATGTTGGAAGAGTTACAGGTTATAAACCAACAACTTATGTGTAAAAAATAAGAAGTAAATAATGAGCTTCTACTCAATTCGAAAGTTGTTAATGGAGAAATAAATCATTCCATTGAATGGGATTTCCTTGTGGACGTAATTTAATTTCATGGAGAATTCTCCTTGAAAATTAAAATGAAAAAAATTAAAATTGGATAAAAATTAAATATTACTAGACATAAGAGTATGGGATACCATATGATAGAAGTTCAATTTCTCAAGGATGTTGTAGCATCAAGGAGGTTATCATAGAAATAAATAATAAGTGTTGGAATATGGTGAAGATGAATAATATTGAGTGCATTCTAAGCATACAAATGGAAATCAATTCAAAGTAAACATAAGATAATGTAGTTACTTCCATATAGGAAGAATGAGAAGGCATATGATGTAATATTCCCAATTAGTTTTAAGCTAATTGAAATATTAAATTTTGTCTTTGCTTATTAGTTAGAATAATAAGAGGGTATGGAGACCCATAAATCTCCTTAGTAGGAATAAAATCACTTCTAATGTTAATGGAGATCATCTTAGTAGCTTGATTGAGCACCCTTATGTGTGAAAAGGGGCTGTAGCATGTAGACTGGATCAACTTTGACCAAATCAACAACGATGGTATGGAATGAGTGGCATTCATTGAGGGACAATGAATTTTTGGAGGGAGACTCCATGCATGGAAGTAGTAGCGTTAATGAGTGGGGCCCAAGCTGAGGAAGCTCACCAAGCATATAAGGAAGGGGATGGAAGCCATAGAAGGTATGATTAGATCATTATTTTGTCTATGGTATGTATGACTTGTTTCTCTCTTCAACTGTTTAGCGGAGACTGTAGTGTTGTTTAGCACAAGGGTGTTCCCGAATAGGAATCCCACCTTCATCCTTGGGGGAGTTCGAGTGCCCACTGAGGAGAATTATTTGGGCTACATTTCCACATTCCGGCATCATTCCAAGCTCCATCTTTCTTTTACAGCACATTTTCTGCAAAGGTTTTGCTGTGTTGCAGGGTGCAGCAGTGGAGATTTGATTTGGGTGTTTTCAGATCTTGTTTTTAGTGGAGGAAGGTTTCCTTCCATTGGGAGGCCAATGAAGAAGGCCCTTGAGAATTATTGATATATTTGGCACCAGGCTAAGGTGTTTTTATCCCCTACAATGCAGTTTCATTCTTGATCTACGTTATGTTAGGGGAGTGATTTCAGGGGTGGTTGCAGTGCATGATTTGGGGAGTGATTTCTCCAGTGAAGGGGTCAACCTTTCATTCGGAGGATCTATTGGAGAAGAGCTACTTATTTCTACATCATCTTCAGCCATATCTTCTCATTTCCTTGTTGCAGCAAACCTTTATCCCTAAGGCTGCAGCTCATATTTTTATTTTTGTGTCTTTTCCGGAAACCCTCTTGGGTTGTCATGGAAGGGTGATATAGTGCCTAGATATTTATATATAACATATTGTGAGGAATATATCAGTATTATTATATCATTGTATGATCTCCAGCTGTAGTTATGCACATTATGACTGTGTTGTAGCATCTCTCTGGCATTTTTTATAGCAGCAACATGTCACTTTTGAGAGTGCTTGATCATTAGAGGCTTGTTTGCTTCTATTGTGTGATTTATGCCCTGATGTATTACGTTTATTTGTTGCTGATATGATTAATGAAATGGCTCCATGTTGGTCTCACATGTTTATGCATTGATCTTCACTACTACTCTCCATTTTTATGTCCTATATTAATGATTTCCATATTTTGGAATATTACATATGAAGTGGAAAAGAGTATTAATACTTGGTATTGGTTTAAAAATAATGAATTTTTAAAATATTTCATATGAAGATGGAGTGATATAAATGTAGCATCACAATGTATTGCAAAATGTTGAAAAATGAATTTAATATTAGGGCAATATTGGCCAACAAAATTATGCATTGAATGAAGCTTATATGGCTACTATGCATTGTAAATGAGGAAAATCCAAGTTGGGTTTAGCTAGAATTGTTCCAAGAATAGGAGAAATGATGCACTCAAGAGAATATTGGAAAATGCAACTCAAAACAAGATAATATTTTTGTCACAATAAAACAGGACTTGATGAAAGTTAAATTCATCAAAGAAGGCTACTTGATGTTAATAAGATTGTGTACAAACAACTGGAGATCAAGGGAAGAAACTTAGAATTAGTAAAGAGGAAGATTTATCACCTTAATTGTATTTTTTTTTAGAATAAAACATGAGCCTCTCAAATTGTATCAACTATGACAAGGAATCATAGGATATGCAGAGGAGTTGGAAGAGAGAACTCTTAACTAATCTCTTGTTGCATTGTTTATATTTTTGAGATAAATAAAGTTGGTATGTATAGATAGTTTTAAGGAACATGAATGATGGTAGTGCAAGATATTAGGAGGATGGAATAAAAAAGCATTATTGAGCATATGGAGAGATAATGAATGGTACATATAGATATGTTTGAACACAATTGTGATATTCCATATTGGTTAACAATGATATGTTGATTACATATAACATGAGTATGGCATGATGATGGTGATGCAATCATGTAACCATAAATAATTATAACATGGTTGAATATGTTGATGACATTATTGTATATGATGTCCAACCTTGCAAAGAAAGGATAAGGATTATAAATGTTGATACAAAGGATGGTGGAAGGAGTATTTGATCCTATATAAGACACTAATTGTCAAGAAAAATACTAAGAGGGGGAGGGGGGGGTGTGGTTTGAATCAGTATTTTACACACTTCAAATTTCCAATTTCTTATTTTGATTTGTGTACGGTACTGTTATAATGGAAACTAGTGTGTGTACGTGATTGTTATTAATGCAACCCACGTATATCTAGATAACTAATTGAAAGTTAGATTCATCGTATATTCAACTTTAATCAGTGTATCATCACTTCATTATTCATCAAATAAGTAGTAATCATGATCAGTAAGAAGCAGATATATCATCAACACACATGAACACCTAGATTTTAGGTGGAAACCCAATCTGGGAGAAAACCATCATTGTTATCGTCTATGTCTTCTTCTTTTATTAAAAGAATAACTTCTTACAATATTGTACAGGTGCAGACTCTAACAAATATGTAGGAACCCACCTACAGAAGACTACAACCTTCTCTCATTTTCCAACACCTACTAGAAGGAGGCTACGACCTCCTTTCTGAAGAATTTTATCCTCTACTCCTTGTGGACCACTTTTCAAAATGTTTGAAACTGGATCCACTTCCATCATTAAATCCCAATATCAAAGAACAATTTTGAAACCAATCAATAAATCAACTCATGATCCAGGTGGATATTGGTGGCCACCCACCTATTCCAGTAGGACCCTTACCATTGTTTCTTTCAATTTTTCAGTTTCCTTAATTGTAGCACAGTTTACTATTTTTGGCATTTTTTCAGGTCCTCAACTTCCGGAGCCATTTTGAGGCCCTAAACAAAGTTTTTTGGGAAAATTTGGGCCAATGTGGGTCTAAGACTAATGTTGGACACTTGAAAGTTGTAGTCCTCAGATAGATATTTCTAATGAGGTATTGTGCACGTCAAACATAGATCGTATGCCAAAGTTACGTTCCCGAGAAGTTGATGTACCAATTTACCCAAACGACGCTCATAATTTTGGTGTTTCATCTCCTAGGGATAGGATTTTGGATGCTTAGGGTTTTCCATTGTTTCTCAATAATAAATAGGCCTTTGAGCCTCATTGTAACACAATTTAGAGGCATGTAGCCACCACATCTCTTCTTAGAGATAAGCTACCATTGCCTAAGCTATTTTTGTTTCCATTATGTATGTAATCATATTTCAGTCTTTGATATTAATGAAATGAGCATCTCTATATCCATGTTTATATTTGTATTTTGTTGTTTTCCTACATAAATTCAAATCGGCAGTATGAGAGTAGTCTGCTCTTTCTCTGTTTTTATTTGCATGTCCCCAATGAGGTCAAGGTATAAAGAGTTAGGGCTTGATCTGGTTGAAACCTTGCAAGATTAGCCTCACAAACCATGATGGCCTCCTATGGAGGATGAAAATAAATATGAGGGAGCATGATATCCTATAAAAATAATGCTCGAGGAGGCCCTCAATAAACAGAGGAACGTGATGATGGATAACTTTTCCCATATCCTTCAGTGGATGCCCACAGGTGATGCATCTTCATCTGGTAGCCACTCTGGAGGTGCCAATCCCTTTAAGGTACAAGTCAACTTTTACATTCCCACATTTGAATGCCATATAGATTCAAATGTCGTAGATAAATGGTTAAATCTATTGGAATGATATTTTTCTGTTCATGATTTTTCCAATAGGGAAAAGATTACTTTTTCACTCTTGAAATTCTCCCCCCACATCAAGGACCGGTGGGAAACCTACTATGATCAGAAGGATGAGGGAGAACCCTCACTATTATTAACTACACCCACTTGGAATTCTTTCCGAGACACCATCAAGGAACAACTCTACCCTGTCGGAAGCTATGAAGACAAGTACATACAATGTACTACATTGCAGCAGTAAAGGGATTAAGATGTGTATGAGCTGACAAATATTTTCCATACCCTATGCAAAAATATGGATATCAAATATTTTGAGAAACGCCTAGTTCTCAAGTACCACAGTTGTTTTCACAAATACATTCAAGTGGAAATAGAGTTCCTGGACATCTCCTCGCTTGGTGCAGCATATTGATATGCGTCCAAAATTGAGAAAATATTCAAGCAGAAGTGATACTTTAGATATGTGAACCCAACGCAGAAAAAAGGTGCCCCCAATACATAGATAAAAGGACATATCCTGAATGGGACCACTCAAGGCAACTCCTCGAAGCTGCAAGCCAAGGTTGATGGGAAGGAAAATAAGTACACCAAAAAGTGGTGTGAGTTCCATAAAATCCCCACTCACAACACATCTGAATATCGTGCAAAGCAGGCACTGGTGGTCGATTTAAAAGTCTCAGGGATGGATGCATGTTCTAATTCTGACCTAGAACCCAACAAGGGAACCGACAAGGGTAAGCATGCCATTTATGCAGAAACCACTGTGATGGTAGACACCACCAAGATCCAAAAGGCAGAACCTAAATATCCAAAGGAGGGGGAGCACCTCTTTCACTCATAGATATGGGTGAAGGGCTCACCACTAAAATTCATTGTCAACAACGAGAGCCAAAAGAACCTCATTTTAGAAGAGGTCATGAATAAGTTGGGCCTACCGACCACACCACACCTGCAGTTGTACACCATCGGGTGGATTCACCAAGGAAGATATCTCTGTGTCATCTAGCATTGTCGCCTTTCCTATAGCATCAAGCCCTTCATGGATGAGGTATTGTGTGATATAGCTCCTCTTGAAGTTTCTGATGCATTATTAGGCCAACCATACTTGTAGAAGCATCATGTCGTGTATGAAATTAGGCCTTGCATCGTTATTATTTATTTGGATAATAAGTTATACAAGATACTAGAGCTAGCCCTGCCTACCAGTATCTCTTTAATCTTTGCTAAGCAATGTAGTAAGATCATCTCCCAGACCAAGAAATTTGTTTTATTTTTTATTTTCTCTCAAAGTAAGGGGAATATTGTAGCCATATCCATGGCCCCTGGGAAGGGTTCCTCCACGCAGCAGAAGCAGGTGGGTACGGTCGTGGAAGAATATAGGGACATCTTCTCCTCACCCGCAGGGGTATCGTTGCACTGTCAAGTCAAGCATTCAATCGATTTGACTCCCAGAGAACGTCTACCCAATGGGCCAATATATCATTGCTCCATTCTGTAAAATGAAGATATCAAGTGGAAAATCCAGGACTTTCTACAAAAATGGTGCATCCGACCAAGTTCCTTGCCTTGTGGGAGCCTGATTGTACTTGTACAAAAGAAGGATGGGACCTGAAGGCTCTGCATTAATTATCGGGCACTAGACAAAATCATTATCAGGAACAGGTATCCAATCCCATGGATTGATGACCTTTTGGACCAAGTCAAGGGGGGAAAGTATTTCAACAAGATTTATCTGAAGTCTGTCTATCACCAGGTTTCAATATAGCTAACAAATGTATGGAAGTCCGCCTTCAAATCCAAGGAAGGAATTTTTGAATGGTTGGTTATTCCCTTCGGGTTGACAAATGCTTGTGATAATTTTATGAGGATAATGGATGACATCTTGCTACCCTTCGACAACTCATTTGTGGTTTTTTATCTAGATGGCATCCTCAACTTTAGAAAGATTTGGGAAGAACACTTGCAAAACATTCAACAGATCCTTGAAACCCTTTGACAGCACACAATGTGTGCCAAATTGGAGAAATGCACCTTTGGCATGATTCAGGTCCAATATATGGGTTACATCATAGATGATCGTGCATGCATGTGGATCCGACTAAGATCCATGTCATTTGGGATTGGCTAGTCCCAACCACTCTAAATAGATTTTTGTAAATACTTTTCTTTGATTGGACGACTTTCAAAAGAAATGGGTCTTCCTTCTTGCATTAAAACAACACCAGTTCCATTTTCTGAGGCATCACATTCCACAATAAAGGTTTTTGTGAATTCTGGCATAGTTAAGACCAGTGCTAGGCACATTGTCTCTTTAAGATGTTCATAGGCCTTAGTTGCTTAAGGAGTCCATGAAAATGTATCTTTCTTCAATAATGTTGTTAGAGGTGCTGCTATTATCCCATAATTCTTAAAAAACTTGCGATAATACCCTGTTAACCCGAGAAATCCTCGCAACTGCTTTATGGTTGTCGGGACTTTCCATTCCTTAATGGCTTTAATTTTGTTAGGGTCTACCTTAACACCCTCGTGAGATACAATATGACCCAAATATTCACCTCTTGTACTCCAAAGAAACATTTGGATGTTTTCGCATACAATTTTTTCTCCTACAATAGTTTGAGCACCCTGTCAACATGTTCAACATGATCCTTCCAAGACCTATTGTAGATTAGTATATCATCAAAAAATACTAGCACAAATTTTCTAAGGAAGGGCTTGAAAATGGAATTCATCAAACCTTGAAATGTAGAAGGTGCATTGGTAAGGCCAAAAGGCATGACCAAAAATTCATAATGACCCTCATGAGTTTGAAATGTTGTTTTTGAAATATCTTCAGACTTCATTCTAATTTGATTATATCCTGAACTAAGATCCAACTTCGTAAAATAAATTGCTCCATGAAATTCATCCAATAATTCATCAATCACAGGAATGGGAAATTTATCTTTAATGGTGAGCTTATTGAGCTCCCTATAATCCAGACACATGCACCATGATCCATCCTTCTTTTGCACCAATACTACTGGAGTAGAGAAATAACTTTGACTAGGTTGAATTATACCAGCCTCTAAAATTTCTGTAATCATATGTTCAATTTTTCTCTTTTGGAAATAAGGATATCTATAAGGCCTGATGTTTGGAGGAAAAAATCCTGGAATCAAAGGAATAGCATGATCATGATCATGAATAGGTGGGAGTCCTTTGGGAGTTTCAAACACCTTGGAATGATTGTCCAAGACTTTTTGGAGATCTTCAAAAATAGATGATTTTGATGTTGGAACTTCTAGTGAGAATAATTGTGCAATTACACCTCGTTGTTCTTTCTTTAGAAGCTTTGTCATGACATTAGAGCTTATTATCTTTCCCAGCTTCCTTGCGATACCCCGTAATTTGACTTCCTTTCCTTCTGAAAAAAATTTCAAGAAAAGTTCTTGAAAATTAAAAGCTACCATCCCCAAATATTATAACCAATGTATTCCTAGTACAACATCAACACCTCCCATTGGAATGGAAATAATTGTCCTATTAAATACATATTCCCCCATGGTTAGCTTGATATTACCCTTGGAATCAATTCAAACTGATTTCTCACACAAGACTTATGCAATTTGAAAAAAATACACACCTTTTTATTGATTTTGAGGAGCTCGATATTGAAACTGAATTATCTCTGTTATTTCAGATCTTCAATATCTGAAATTTGGCCCTGTATTATCCCTCTGAAGCTTCTTTAAATTTCCATATCAGGATAATAGGTTCCCCAACACATTTTGGCCAAGCCTTTGGAAACTATTGGACACCTAGCTCACCAAGTTGATTGCAATCCATCCCCAGACTAATGGCCAAATAGAGGTCGTCAACAGGATGATAGTGCACATACTCTGCATGTACAACTACAAGCATCCACGAACTTGGGATGAGAAACTCCCCTATGTGCAACATAGTTATAACAGAGCTCTCCAAAGCTTGATTGGTCACAATCACTTTCAAGTGGGTCTATGATTTCGATCATTGTGTCTGATTGATGTTTCCACACCTCATGCGACTACAAAGAAAAAATACACACATGTACTGTCTGAGGTTGATAAAAAAAACCATATTTATTAAATTTATCCAGTACATCCACCAACAATTTCACGACATCCTAGAGAAGTCCAATGACAAGTACAAGCAACGACATGATCAACATCGGGTGCCACACAAGTTTCAGGTGGGCGAAAAAATTTGTTTGCATTTGCAGAAAGAACACCTAACTGGAGCTCATCGGAAGCTAAGACCACTCCAATATGGTCCTTACAACATTATTAAGGTTTTGGGAGACAATGATTTTGAGCTTAGCATTACCCCATTCCTTGGCCTACACCTAGTGTTCAATGTGGACTACCTTTGACCATACTTTCCACCATTACTAGATACATTAGACATTGCAGAACAACTCACACCAATAGAGCTAAACCCAAACTGCATGGAACATGCCACAAATGATCATATCATGGCCATGTAGATCAATAAAACTCGGCAAAAAAAGATCCAGATATATCAGGTTGTCAAAACTGGCCAATTCATGCACCAAGGCAAGTGGCTCACCAGGGTCCAAGTTCAGCAGAAGT
The DNA here is from genome assembly GCA_034641835.2 of Pinus albicaulis. Lineage (NCBI taxonomy): Eukaryota > Viridiplantae > Streptophyta > Pinopsida > Pinales > Pinaceae > Pinus > Pinus albicaulis. The sequence continues at coordinate 637,699,843 of CM076573.1, forward strand.
TTCCTCATCTCATGGAGGAACTCAATGCAATGGTGACCATTTCTTCCTGGGGGGGGTGGGGGGGGGACTGATCCAGGTGGATAATGGTGGCCACCTGCCTATTCCACTTCGACCCCCACCATTTTTCTTTCAGTTTTTCAATTTCCTTAATTGTAGCACAATTTACTATTTTTGGCATTTTTTTGGGTCCTGAACTTCCAAAGCCATTTTGAGGCCCAAAAACTCGAAATTTATAGTCCTAATATAGATATTTCTAGCTAGGTATTGTGCACATCAAACATATATTGTATGCCAAAGTTGTGTCCTTAGGAAGTTGATGTACCAATTTACCCAAACAGGGCCCATAATTTTGGTGCTTCATCTCCCAAGATTAGGCTGTTGGATGTTTAGAGTTTTCCATTGTTTCTCAATAGTATATAGGCCTTCGGGCCTCATTTTAACACAATTCAGAGGCATGTAGCCACCACATATATTCTCATAGATACGCTACCATCGCTCAAGCTAGTTTATTTCCATTCTATATGTAAGCATATTTCATTCTTTGATATTAATGAAATTAATTTATATTTCTAATGCATCTCTGTGTCCACATTTATATTTGTATTATGTTGTGTTCCTGGATAAATTCGGATCAACTCACCCAATCACTGACCTAATTGAATCAACAAATCAATCATTGAACAACCATTAAGACCATATATTTTTCATCATAGAAACTCGATGTTGTCATTGCAACCTTGATCAAACATATGTCAAAAGGTATATTCTATTGATCTAATACATACCCACAAATGTACGTGCTTCCCCTGAAGAAGACTTGCGTGCATATGTCAGATAACTGATAACTAAAGATGAATCACTTAATCATATATTGAATCCATCACATATCACTAAATCAAATACATATCACCACACAGTAGCATCATCACTAATCAACATTCCATTCTATAAACAATTCAACCCAACGAGTCTTGTCAAACACAGATTATCATGAGAGAGACATCATCGACATACAACATCAATCATAACAGAACTAATAAAATATCATCAACAGAGCATACAACAAAACCCTATCATTTATACGTGGATTTTACAAATCACATCTTTGTATGTATGTGCTTACCATTCTTAACACCCGTGTATATATTTACAAAATCTATAAAACACTTCACAGAATATATACATGACTACCCAAAATCATATCTGTGTATGTATGCAACTAACCTAAGACAGGCCTGCGTACAAATATGAATACTTTCGGTGTAAACATAGTTTTCACACTCCACAAACCTTACTATCATAAATACTTACTTTATTCAAATCACGACATCATCACAACCAAAGATCTATCATTGTTAGATATTTTCAATCACTAAATCAAACAACATATGTCACCATACTTCAGATCTTTCATATCATTTTTTTCTCCTTGGTCCTTGGTGCACACTTATTTTAGATCAAATCATTTATAGACAACACAAAACTTGCACACTTAACAATTTGATCTCCATCTCCTTATATAGATTTAGCCTTAGCCAATACCTTAGTCCAATCCCTTAGTAATGTTTTTAGAATTATTTGATGGGATAAAATAGTCGTTTTTGAACTCATTACTATGCTCCAAAACCATGGTAACGACCCCTGGTATTCAAATTACCATGGTGCGTATTATGTACATGACTTATTTTCACCATACCTGTGTATGTACGTGATATTGATTCACAAGAACCACATATACATTATCACTACCATAAATATGTCTCTGAAATGATATTCCTTTGTTCATATCACCTATATCATCTACATAACCATCATGCTGACATCTTTATCATGAAGGTTTCTATCAAGGACAACACATTAGCCATAATGGCAACAATTTCCCTCTTTGGACTTTATGGCAACCACTTTTGGCGTTTGGTCACCACCACTTGTAAATACCTCCAAACACATCTATAGACATACCAAGCTAAACACCAAGCTTCTCTTCCAAGACACTCTCCAAACACCAAGCTTCTTCCACCCTTTGACATCAATGGAAAATGGATGGCCATTGTTGAATGAAGACTTCTTTCTCCCTATGTAGAGAGGATAGTGAGATGATTTTTTTATTATGAACAATGTATACTAACCATGCTACCACTGACCATATGCTAAATCTTCTGGAAGATATTAAATGAAGCACATGAATTAATGACTCAACCAAATATCACCTTTCCTATCATCAAGGGCACATACTTACACAAATCACCCAACACAGTGGGGTTACATATTTTACTCAACATTACATCAATTTCCCAAAATAATTGGATTACATACATGAGCAACTTGACCCCAATGGCCCATACATAACTATTTTATAATGATTTACAACATGTATCTTTTCATAACATTTATAATCAAAATCAGAGACCTCAATAGTGAGGTATAAAGATCATGATAGTCTGTAGAAACCATCATAAACCATATGGGAATCTACAATATAAGCCTCTAATAGCAGCAATATGGATAACAACATGATAAATATGTAAGATAAGATAATGTAGTATCAAACTCTCCAATATCAAAAATATGCAATGCTTTCAAGCATCACCAAGCAACTTTAGCATCACAAGACATAGAACTAAGAAACAACATCATAAACCAACATCTTTAGCAAATCTCTTCATCAATGCCAATAAGAAATGAATAAATCATGAATTCATCATAAACATCATCATTTAGCAAGTAGTGCTCAAGAAGTTATAATTCCAACAATGTGCTATTAGAAGAATAATAGATGCTCCCTTAAACCTGTGCCAACTATTCATTTGTCAAATTTGATTATATCCACTTTAGTAATTAGCGATTCATCAAGAACCAAGCAGAATTGAAACTTTGCAACAACTCATGACCCAGCATAAATCAACATCATTTTTTAGTAACATTTGAGTAGCCAATCAATGTCAGAACCAGAAATCAAAATAATAATTGATTCAAACATATCATAAACTCCCCCTATGTCTGACCCATTGTTTCTTTATCTTAGAGAAACATACATGACTGTTGAGATAAAAAATCGTGTATATATGTGATTTTCCTTCATGTAATCAACATATAAAAAGTAAACTGTAGTAATTTAAAGTCTCATCTACCCCTGAACATGAAATACGATCTAGAATAATTAGCAGAGTGATGAAGCAGAGATCATTCCTAATTTCTGACTGAGATATTCAAAGGAATCACGTGGAAGTGGCTTTGTAAATATATCTACAACTTGTTTCTTTGAAGGAACATATTTCAGTTTGACCTTTTTTTCAAGCACCTGTTCTCTTAGAAAATGATATTTCATTGGAATATGTTTGGTTTTTTAGTGCATGACAGGATTTTTAGAGATACTTATGACACTAGTATTGTCACATAAAATAGGTACATGTTGAGCACAAGTGATTTGAATGCCTTGCAATGTTTGCATCATCCATAGAAGTTGAGTACAGTGATATGCAATGACAACATATTCTGCCTCAGCAGTAGATAAAGTGATGGAGCTTTGTTTCTTATTGGACCATGATACCAAGTGAGGTCCCAAATAAAATGCTCCTCCACTAGCACTCTTTCGATCATCAATATTGTCTGGCCAATCTGCATCTATGTAAGAATGAAGTGAAAATTCTGCATTTTTGGGACACCATAGACCAAAATCTTGAGTTCCATGTAGATACTTGAATATTCTCTTAACTTCTTGGAGATGAGTTTCTTTAGGATTTTCTTGAAATCATCCAACAATCCAACTGCATGCATAATATATGGTGTTTTTCCTATAAGGTAGAGCAGGATTATGATCATAGACCTATATTATAGTTGATTAACTAAAGGAGAATCATCATTTTGACTAAGATTGCATCCTGTTACCATTGGTGTGCATACATGCTTGCAGTCCTCCATTCCATTTTTCTTCAAAATATGCTTGAGGTACTTGCTTTGAGAAAGAATGATACCATTCTTTTCTTGTTTAACTTGAAGACCAACAAAGTATGTTAGTTCACCAAGTAGATACATCTCAAATTTTTGTTGCATAATTGAAGCAAATTCTTGACTCGGTATATTCTACTTTACTTCCAAATATGATGTCATCTACATAAACACCAACTATCAAAAGTTTTTCTATATCAAATTCTATATATAGGTTTCCATCTGTGGACCCTTTTGTGAAGGATTATTGTTGAAAATACCTATCAAGATGATAATAGCATGCATGAGGAGCTTGTTTTAACCTATACAGTTCCTTCTTAAGTTTGCAAACAATATTTTTATTATTTCCTAGAATGAAGCCTTCAGGTTTTCAATATAAACTTCTTCTTCTGGATCCCCATTTAAAAATGCAGATTTAACATCCATTTGATATAATTTAAAGTTATGAAAGCTTGAAAATGAAAGAAACATTCTTAGGGATTCAAGTCTAGCTACAGGTGCAAATGTTTCTTCAAACTCTATTCCTTCCAGTTGAGCACATCCTTTGCATACAAGTCTTTCTTTTTTTCTAATTACTTCTCCATTTTCATTCAGTTTTTTCATGAACACCCATTTTTTCCTAATAAAATTTTTATCATGAGATCTTGGTACGAATTCCCATATATGTTTCTTTTCAATTTGATCAATTTCTTCATCCATTTCCTTAATCCAACATTCATCTTTGATTGCTTGATTCACATTTTGAGGTTCAATTTTGGATAGTAAGGCTAGGTAACTAGAAATTCCACCAAGAGTTATTCTAGTTTGTACCCTTCCTTCCTTTTCATCTAGAATTTGAGATTCCAAGTGATTTTTATGAACATACCTTGAAGGATTATTTTTTGATGTTTCTATGTTGTCATTTCCTTCTTCTGATGCTTCACTAATTCCCTCTCCTACAACATGTTTCCTTGAAGTAGGAACAGGTTCGTCATCTGTTGGTGCTTCCCTTTTGGTACATGTGGATGCTTCATCAATCACAACATCAATGAATTCAACAATATTTTGAAGCCTTTTATTATATAATTTATATCATTTCCTTCTAGAAGAGTATCCAAGGAGGATTCCTTCATCATATTTAGATTCAGCCTTTCCAAGCTTATCATTGTTATTGTTTATGTAACATTTTCTTTCAAAAACTCTAAAGTGTTTGATATTTGGAGCTTTACCAGACCATAGTTCATAAGGAGTTTTATCATTTTTTACATGAACATGAGCTTTGTTAAGGATATTCACGGTTTTATGTGCTTCTTCTCCTCAAAAGGTTTGAGGTGTTCCAAACTCATCGAGCATGGCATGTGTCATTTTTTGGATTGTTATGTTCATTCTTTCTTGATGCAGGAGCATCCAAGCCAAATTTTCATTATTTAATTATGTAATAAAGGGGGTGAGACATTTTAATTATTTTATTAATTAAATTTCTTATTTTTAATAAATTAGGATATAAATTATAAATGTGAGGATGTGAGGATTTTTGTAAATATTCTTTAATAATTAAAGGATATGAGTGGAATGGAATTAGGTAGATAATCTAGGGAGTAGGAATTCTATATACGGGACTTTGTTGAGTCCAAAACTAGAATAAATCAAAATTAGATTTGTACTTGAGATTTATTTGGAGGAATTTATGGAGTGAAATAAATTCATTATTTATGTATAAATAGGAGTGTTTTTGTGAGGATGAGAGACAGCTGAGAGCAGTGAGGAGTACAGTGAGAGTGAGAGATGGTTTGAAGGGCCAAGAGTCAAGAGGCCGCCCAATGTAATATTTGGCCAAAGAGTTTTTTATGTTTTTATATCAGTATTTCATTTGAATGGTTCTCCTTCCTTCATATGTATTTTTTGTCTGAATATTTTTATGGTTTTAATGAAGAATTATTGAGATTTTTCATGCTGAGTGAAGGAGTGTGTGTTTTATATGCCCAGATCTGTTCTATAGAAAAATCCATGCATCATTTCTTCTACTCCATTTTGTTCATGAGTCTTAGCTATAGAAAATTTTATTTTTATGCCATGTTATTCACAGAAATTGAAAAACTAATCTGATATAAACTCTCCTCCTCTATCAAATCTAAGACATTTTATTTTCAAATCTAACCCATTTTCTACCAGAGCCTTGAATACTTTAAATTTATCAAATGCTTCATATTTATGTTTAAGTAAGCCAATCCAACACATTCATATAAAATAATCAATGAATAATATGAAGTATTGTTCACCCCGAGGAGAATTCTTTCTCATAGGACCAAACAAATCAGTATGAATAATTTCGAGTGGCTTACTTGAAGTACATTCTTTAACATTAAACTGAACTCTGGTTTACTTACCAAATTGACATGATTTTCATATGTTATTTTATGGTAGAAAGATGTTGGGAAAGTCAAGAATTAGTCCCATTCTGCTTGACTTGTGTAATTGATAAAAGATTATATGTCCCAACCTTTTGTGCCAAAGCCATATTTCTTATTATTTTCTTAAGTAAAAATGCTCTTGGTCTCTTTCCAAGACATAAACATTGCCTGGAGTTCTTGTTCCCTTTATTATTATCTTACTTGTATCCAGATCTCATACCATAGAATTTTTTTATCTAAAAACAACCTCATGCCCTTGGTCACACATTTGACTAACACTCAACAATTTATGTCTTAATCCATCAACAACATAAAACATTTACAGCCTTATCCTTTTTCTTTAACAAAACATTTCCCTTCCCTTTGATAGCAACATGTGAGTTATTTCCAAAAGTTACAATATTTTATTTCTTTATTTTATTAAAATACATAAACTTTTATTTTTCACATGTCATATGCTTTGAACATCCACTGTCAATGTACAACGTATTTTCTTGATCACCTGCATACAAAGCTAGACCACAATTTTCAGATTCTATGGTTTTCTTTTTCCATACCTTGGGTGTTATTTCCTTTTGTTCATGCTGATGGGATGGTATGATTCTGCTTCTAGATTCAGTTTCTTTATGCCCAAATTTATTGCAAAAAAACATTGTGTTTCATCTTGAAGAGGTGAGAAAATATTATAAGAGTATTTCTTTGACCCAATCTCATTCTTTTGTTTTCTTGCTTCTCTAGTCATAATCGTCTATAAGCAACACACTGAAAAACTTTATGACAAAAATTATGCCAAGTGAAGCATTGACCATTGAAGTAGGAGTACCTCAGAGTATAGTACCATTTTTAGTAGATTCCCCTTTGATTGTGGTAAGGAAGTTTTACTTGAGAGACATTTTATCCCCCATTCCTTTGCTTAGAGCTGTAACTTTGATGACTAATTCCCTTTACTGCATTGATATAGCTACATGCACTTGTTTCAAAAGATTTTAGAGTCTTTTATGATTCACCATGGTATCCGAGACATGTCTTTATTAGAGGAGAGAATTGTGCTTTGATGATTTCATATAAAGTCTCAAATCCTTTAGAAAATATAATATTTAGAGCTTTTTTTCTCAATTTCCTTTCTTAGACACACTATTTCAAGTTCTAACCTTTCACTGTACCTTCATTTTTCTATAATATGTTTCTTCAAAACTTCTTCAATTAATTTAGCTTCTTCCAGATGGATTTTTAGTTGAGTTATTTCTTAAATGAGAGTATATTTTTCTTCTAGAGAATCCATAAAAACATCATCAGATTCATCTACACATATCTTCAAATGCCATAAGTAATTGATATTATTGATTAGATTCAAAATCTTCATTATTGGAAGAATAACCACTATCTTCATGTGTATAGAAAATTTTCTTGTTATCAAACATTCCTCTAAAATTCACTTTTGCAGAATTCTTCCCTTTCTCGTGATTTTCTTTATAATGGAATTTAGTAGCATAGAGACCAACTCTTCGACAAGAAAAACATTTGAAAGGAATCTTACCTATAAAATTTCCAGTTCCTACTTGGAGTTTCTTTACGAAATTCACTTCTTCTTCGTATGATATTTAAGCTAGTTCCTTAAGCTCCTCATTTTCCTTTCCTTTATAAGTAGCTTTGAATTTTTCTTCTTTAATATCTTATGGACCCCCTTTTCTCATTTCATAATTTTTTAAGATCCCATGGAGCTATTCAATAGTAAGGTTCTTCAAATCATGAATTTCTTCAATCGAAGGGACTTTTGAATCGAATTTTGGGGTTAGAGATCTTAGAATTTTCTCAACAAGCATCAAATATTTTACTTCATCACCAATATTTCTCATTGAGTTAACGATCTCATCTACCCTAAGGAAAAAACATGCAATTCTTTAATCATTATGAATTCAGAGAGTCTCATATTGAATTTTGAATGTTTGAAGTTTGGTGCTCTTTACCTTAGTGTCACCTTCATAGCTTTGGATGATCGTGTCCCATATAGCCTTTGTGATATTCAGCTGCATGACCTTCACAAATTTTGATTCTTCCAAGCTTCCTAAGATAGCATTGACTTCATTTTCATTGGTCTCATATTGTTTCTTACCTAAATCATCTTTGGGGATGGAGGATGGATACTGATATCCTCCTTTAATGATTTCCCAAACATAAGCTCCAAGTGACTGCAGATATGCTCTCATTCTAACTTTCCAAAAAACCAAGTTCATCCATTAAATAATAGTTTCTAGATAGAATATACTCCCTCTTTATTTTTCATCTTGATGAATCTCTCTTCAAGCAATCAAGCTTCTTCTGAAGGGCCTACTCTGATACCAATTGTTAGGAAAAATAATAATGGGGTGGGGGGGGGAGTGAATCGGTATTTTACACACTTCAAAATTACAATTTATTATTCTTATTTATGTACACTATTTTTATAAAGGAAAATAGTGTGTGTACATGAATATTATTAATGCAACTATGTATATCCAGATAATTAATTGATCATTACTTCCATCATATGTTCAACTTTAATCAGTGTATCATTACGTAATTACTTAAAAAATAAGCAATAATCATGAGCAGTAAGAAGCATATAGATCATCAACACACATGAACACTAGAATTTTAGGTGGAAACCCAATGTGGGATAAAACAACCGTTCTTTTCGTCTATGTCTTCTTCCTTTATCGAAAGAAAAAATTATTACAATATTGTACTAGTGTAGAATCTAACTAGTACACATGCACCCACTTACAAAAGGATACAACCTTCTCTCCTTTTCCAGCACCTACTGGAAGGAGGCTACAACCCACATTCTGAAGATTGCTATCATCTCCTCCTTGCGGACCACTTTTAAGAATGTTTCAAACTAGACCCACTTCCATCATTAAAGCCCAATTTCAAATAACAATTCTAAAACCAATCACTGAATCAACTCACCCAATCACTGAATAATTGAATCAAAAAATCAATCATTGAACAACCATTCAGACCATATATTTTTCATCACATAAACCCAATGTTATCACTACAAACCCTAATCAAACATATGTCAGAAGGTATACACTATTGTTCTGAGGCATACCCGCATTTGTACGTGCTTACCCTGAAGAAGAATTACGTATAGATCTAAAATCACTGATAATTGAATCTGAATCAATGAATCATATATTGAATCCATCATAGATCACTAAATCAAATATAAATCATCACACAATCGCATAACCACTAAACAACATTCCATTCTATAACCAATTCAACCTAACAGTAGTGTCAAACATAGATTATCATGAGAGATACATCATCGAAAGAAAACATCAATCATAACAGAATTGATCAAATATCATCAACAACCCATACTACAAAACCCTAGCATGTATATGCAACTTTTACAAATCACATCAACATATGTACGCACTTACCATTCTTAAGACCCGTGTACAAATCTTCACAAACTGAAAAACACTTCGCAGAATATATATGTGACTACCCATAATCATATCCACATATGTACGCAACTACCCTAAGACATATTGTTACCCGGATAAATACCTCTTATGGACAAGAGCGATCTCCCTAGTATTATAATGAATAACTAGAAACAAATAGACATAAGAATATCTCTTTCCCCAAGCTATTAGCATTCAAATTATCAAAACTAGAAAAGAGAGGATGATGCTCTTACCTTTCAACCGAAATTCCTGTTGAAGATACTGCGGTTTGTTTTTATGCAACTCCCCAATGCTTATAAAAAACCTATAAACAAAAACATACAAGAGATCGAAGCACCTACAGCATAATAATAATCCAAAACCCAACTTAACCTAATGATCAAGGAGATTAGGACATGAAATTTCTTTAATGAATTTATGAATTTTAACCATCACAATTCCAAGAACGCAATACAATGAGAAAAAATATCCAAATTTATTATTTAGGAATAGAAGAGAAATCTTATAACTGAGCTTTGATGTCGTACAAGTTCCTCCAGTATGCCTCCAATCTTCCTCCTTGGTTAATAAGTTCTCCCCTATAAAATGAACATCATAATATTACTATATGTGAACCCCCTCAAACCTAAAGCTTCAACTCAATTTATAGGAGAGACCGAGGATGTTTCAGATCCACCAAATAGGAGTTAGATCCACAAGTGAGGGGATGAGGATCCCATGACCAAGGGAATTAGTTCCATGATGGAGGGATTTGGCTCAAACTGATATGACTCAGAGGCTTTTTAGTTGGATAATATGCACCCAACTGTGCTTCTAGATGTTACTTTTATCTTTTACTTTTCATGAAGTAAGGTGTGCAGGTTTTAATGGAAAACAGAGCGCAAAGTTCCACAGGGAACCTTTGTAATATTTGTGCATACACCAGAAGTGGCAACGAAGAGTGGGCAAGTCACTTTTAAGAGTTTTTAAAGATTCATTTCCAAAAATTTAGAACTTGGTCAAGGAATATGAATGTTTGACTTGATAGGAAGCATGAGTATGGATGTCAATAGATCCATATTGACCGTTAAATGTCATGGTGACAAAATAACGTGTAACAGATTACCCCCTAAAGTGCAAAGTCTGAAAAATATTTTAAAAGAGTGAAGTGTTTTATCAAACCAAGTATTAGATCAAAAACATTAGTCGGAAACCTGCAATGAACAATCACTGCAAATATTTAATCATAACTGAGGTAGGAATTCCAATACTCAGAGTAAAAATAGCTCTATGTGTTGGTACGGAAATGTTTTAGAATTATATTAATAGTAAACATTGTATGGATACAGCCATCTATCATAAATTTCTCTAATCAAACATAAATAGATAACTCCTCACAACCTGGATGGATGAAACTAGATCCATTATCTTGATCTCTATCTTCCAAACTAGTACGAATCAAGCCATGTGATTGAATGCATCGAAGTTGAACATGGTAGGAACCACCTGATTACCGATCAATGATGAAAACCATTAACAAGTGCGAGAGAGACCACCAATAATGGCAATGGATCTCAAAGTACTTCAGTACAACCTATGCAGTGTGAATGGATGATCTGTATTTTAACACTCATAGGGTTGATCAAATGAAGGCCAATGATGAAAACCTTTCTTCAAAGGCGAGAAACCTGTCATTACGACATGCAGATTCCATGATACAGATAAAATTTCTTGATCAACTTCCTAGATAATGAGCTGGAGTCGATAGGAAGTGATCTATTGTAGGAGGTCCTATGACATGAAACTCATTGTTCATGTTTAAAGAAATATTTTACAAGGACTGACTCAGGGATGGTCAATGCAAATGGAGACAAATATTTTCAATGAAAAAATGAATTGAAGTTGAAATTTCTCTTGAACACATGACGACACAGTAAATGACTCGAGAGCATTTGAATTAAAGGTAATACCCAAACCAGTTGAAGACTTTTAATGAGGTTTGATTAACTATAAGAAAAAAGAATTACCCAACCCAGACACTAGTGTGGAAAAGTGTCGTGTTCAAGAGTGACATGCTGCTTCTAAAACAAGTATAAAAGATGGATTCTTTTTCTCAATTTTTTCCCCCACCATTACTGGCAAGTACATATTTATTTTTTTCAAGCTTAAGGAGGATAATGTTTGCTTCTTGTATAAGCTCATCCTTCGGATGAGTCCTCTGAATTATTTTAAATGAACCCTAGGAAGGAGTGGTTTGGTCCCGTTGTAATAAACAAGTCCTGCACTGTTTAATTTTAACAAGTCCAGCATAGGATTAACACGATTTTTTTCAATTTTAGAGAGTTAGAAGAAAAACATAATTAAACTCCATAATATTATTTTTCATAAATTTAGTCCCTCAAGCCTAAAAAGGGATAAAATAATGCAGGAGAGAACTCTATTGATAATGCTTAGTCAACATATACCTTTTTCATAAATTATCTAGCTCAGTCCGGAAAAGGGATAAACTTATACTGAATAGATGATTGTTCATTTATTTTTATGAGTTCGAACAGTCAAGTGTCAGGAAATATTTTAATATTTAGAAAGTTTGAAAAGGGCTTAAAATAAAACTCCATGATTTCACTTTTTCATGTTTTTCAAGAGTCCAAAAAAGTGATAAAAGTTTACTTTGTCATCAAAATGATCCATTTTTTAAACATGGCCTATTCTCGGCACATAAAACTCAAAAAATTATAATAATTTATTCTCAATGTAGTAAAAAATACTAAAAATTTGAACTTCTAAAAGGTCAAAGGAATAAAATAATAATATCTTATTCATAAAATCTTATAAAAGTTGAAAAAGACAAATTGTTTTTACCATTTGATTTTTAGAGCAGTAAAAAACGGCATTTACCATAGAACTTCTGAGGTTGATATTAGGCGAACTGGTGGACCATTTTATGAACTGTCTTTTCTAGGTAACCAATCACTCCATGATCTTGTATTTCATCTATTTACTTTTGTGTTTTAGGTTTAGGATTTATATTTTAGGGGAGAATGTGGTTTCATAAATTTCCCGCGAGGGTGCGCGGGTTTTCCATATTTGGCCCACGCACCTCGACAATTTTCTATATAGAAAATTATCATGGCTGCATGGTTTTTCTGTACATAAAGTGCACAAAAATGCATTTTGTGTAAAGAAAAATTGCGCAAGCGCCATAATATTTATTAAAAATGATTTTTCTACCATAAAAAATGCTCTAAGTTTCTCCAAAATGATTATAATGCTCTTTATTGATTGTTTACAGGAAAATTGAAACAATCATGCTCGAGTGGAGGGAACATGAGCACGAAACACATGATAATGAGGCAATTGATAGCCTAGAAACACTTCGAGCTTTGAAGAACTGTGGACTTTATAAATTTTGTTCCATTTAGGGAATGAGAGCTCAAGTAGAGATAATGACCTGGCTGGTAAATTCCTGGGATGTTCAAGAGAAGTGTTTTATCATTGGAGATCATCGGCTCATTATTTATGCAGAGGATATTTATTTTCTCATCGTTTTTCCCTGTAGGGGACATGACATTTCTCTTTTTGGATCATGGCAAGGAGGGCATTCTACCACCTCATACATGTTGCATTATTGTATTCGAGACTCCCAACTAAAATATGGGAGGATCGATATTAAAACTTTCGAGCAAATTGACTTAAAGATTATTTCTTTCACGATTACGAGATTGTTTGGTAGTGTGACCCCTCATGTATCCACCAAAGCTCAAATGCAGACAATTTTTGAATGTTCTAAGGGAACGATATTCAATTAGTGTGAAGGAGTGGTTGTCAACATGAAAGGAAAACTCGCTCGAGCTAAGAATGGCAAGCTGAAGAATTTTGGCTATGGCGCCATTCTAGTATCATTTTATTTAGAGAGGATTCCACTCCTCATAGCATAGGAGAATTTGGTAGATCCTACCGGTGTGAGAGATCCTCGCATGTTTCGATGGGTTTCACTGATGGCTTGTCATGGTGGTGATGGAGGTCTTATTTTTTGATACACGCCTCAATTTTTCGTATGGTTGAGAAGCCAGATTTTTATGATCGAGGAATTCCTCTCTGCAGGGTTGGATTACGAGGGTGACACTAATACATCACTCCCTACTGGAGCACAGTGGGATGACTCAGGTAAAAAGTCTCTCTTTTATTTTTTTTGTTTTATATATTTTCATTTTTATTTTTTAAATCATCCAATACTAATAATCAAAGGTTAATGCAGATCTGGGTCCAACGTGACCATCAGTACTTCGTCGATTTGACATACAGGGATTACAACCTATAACAATAGTGCCACCACAGAGTGATGCAGCTGAGGTCTTAACAGAGTCAGAACACAACCTGGAGAGGCTTACAATAGGTCTCTGGAACTGATGATTTGTCTCTTCGATACAAGAGGCATGTGATTGGTGTTCCTGGTCCGTTCAGATCGTATCTGCACTGACTAACGCGTGTTATAGTCTACTATCATGAACATCATCATGGATATCTTATGGTAATTCTAGACTAAATTTTTATTTTTGTATCAGTATATTTGGATGATAAGGTGTTTTATACCTATGATCATGGACAATGTATATTTTTTTGCACACTTGACAGACTACTATTTTGATCTAATGAAGATTTCTACTTTTTTGATATTTGAGTATCTTATTCAATATGGATTTGAATATTGTTTTAATTTACGTTCAATATTGAAAATGTCTATTTAGCACTTGATTATCCAATGCATCAGCTAAAGTATTAAAATTTCTTGAAATATGATAATATTCAATGTAATCAAATTGTCTTTCCAAGATACGAACTCTCAAAAAAATTCTTAACAACGATGGATTTATAATTGCATAGACACCATATAAATGTAATACAATGGGTTGTGAATCTAACCTAACAATCAGACGTTGAATACCAAATGCAATGGCATTAGATAATAGCTCAATGATTGTGCTATACTGTGTAATATTATTCATTGTTTGATCGAGGAAAATCCCATGAATAGAAATTAACTCACTAGTGGGTGAATAGATAACCCAAGCAGTGGAAGGTAGGTTTCGTTTACTACAACAAGCGTCATCAGCAAATCCAATGTAATTCTGAGTGAATGTCGACATCTACAATATCAGGAGTAACCAACATAAGCAGAAAAATTAGCAGAAACTCGCAAAGAAAAATAACTAATCTAAGGCACACTTTCCTAAAAATGTAACTAATGTACAATGCAGATATCCACAAGATAAATCATGCATAATATCTCTTTAGATAAAGACCATTTCTGGGCTTATCTAAAGAGACACCGTCATAATCAAATAATTCATAGGCCCTTTTTGCAAGCACACGCTTAACAATGAAAGGGCCATGCCACATTTTTTTGAACTTACCAAAGCCTAGCTTATCGTGAACTTGATCATATACTAAGACTAGATCGCCTTCTGAATAAACACGAGGGTTAATACTTTGATCATATTGTGCCTTAACACGTTTTTTATGATCCTCAACAACTAATGCAACGGTGCGACGAGTCTCATCTAACGATGCTAAGTATAAGAAGCTCTCTTCCTCTTCAGAGGTAGCTGGTAATAACTCGATGGATAGTTTTAGTGACGGAAATTCACATTAAATCGGTTGAACAACTTCCAAACCATAAACGAGTTGAAAAGGAGTAAAATCTGTATATGTTTTTGTTGAGGTACGGTATGCCCATAATGCTGAGAAAATCATGGTGTTCTAGCTATTTTTAGGAATTCTGACAATCTGCTTTATCATATTGGTTAAAAATTTATTTACAGCTTCGACTTGGCCATTGGCTTGTGGCTAATAAGGTGTGGAATTATCATGGTTTAGGCCGAGCTGAGAGGAAATTCCAGTCATCATAATGTTTCAAAAGTGGCTACCATGATCCGTAACGATGGCTTGAGGGACACCGAACCTAGCAATCACATGATTGGATATGAAATAGTTGCAGTTTCATCGTCAACCTTAAATGTAGGCATCGCCCCGGCCCATTTGGTAAAATAATCTACAATGAGAATAATATACCCATGCCCCTCGGCCGAGTGAGGGTTACATGTAACGAAATCGATGCCCCATTTTGAAAATGGAATGACGGCTATGATTGGGTGAAGAGGAGCGGGAGGTGCACACATATTTCGATCAAAAATTTCACAATTGTGGCATTTTCTAAATGCAAGGATACAATATTTGAAAAGTGACAGTCGGGAATAGCCAACACGCAATATCTTTTGGGTAGTGGAAAACCCAGACATATGACCACCACATGCTCCATAATGGCAGTCATTTAAAACTTTATCGGCTTCTTCATGGGTTAAACAACATCGAAAGATAGAATCGGCACCACAACAGTAAACGGTATCACCAACAATGTTATATTCTTGGGACTGGTATCGAATCCTACCGTCGATGAGATCGTGAAAGTTCAGGCCGAAAAGTTTGGGTTCGATGATATATAATGATATATATATATATACACCAAGGATCCAAAGTTCTCATCAGAAATAGAGATTCATAGGGAAGATGATCTTCTACCACAGTTTCAGATTCAGTGTAGGGAAATTCACACATAAGCTCAGTAAACACTAGAGATTTCTTGGATTTGGATTTTTCAAATTCCAAATCGAACTCTTGTAGGATAACTATCCACTTTGATTATTTTCCCCCTAGAAATTTTTTTGTTAGAATATACATCATATGGTTGCAATAAGAGATCACTATAGTTTTTCGTAACAATATGTAGTGACAAAATCGTTGGACAGCTTGCATAGTTGCCAAGTCCAATTTCTCCACATGTGTATACTTTATTTCAGTCGTTATAAGGTTATGAATTAATTAATAAATCACATGTTCATTTTTTTATTCATCCTCTTGAACTAAAACCATCCTAATGGTGGAATCAAACACAGTTAAATATATAATATTCCTACTTAGGAATTTCAGCAAAATAGATAGTAAAAACATTGTTTTCAGAAAATTACGCTATAGAATTGAGAAAAAGGACTTGGATCCTTTATATCATGCATTATAACCCTTACATACAGAATGGGATAATAAAAAAATCATTCTAGCTATGTTAAAAAGGTCTCCCCAGCCCAATATAGCTCAAAAACACCAAATCCCCATGACTTTGACCAAACAGAATTTCTGAAGCATGTGACAGCGTTATTCCATGAGGGTTTCTATAGAAAAATATGGAAAATAATATATCTGGATATTATATTATTCAAAGAGCCAAGAAAATGGAGGTCTAGCCCCTTTAATACAATATGGAGACAACCCGACAAGGGTTTCATGAAAGCACAAGTATAAAATGGTAGATCTGCAGAAAAATCACGCAGTCTACTGCAACTCTGTATAGATATGGCTGAATATTACATGAGTTGGCTGAAAGATCCTTCTTAATAGTCTTTCGAGAGAGGGAGAACCCTTTCCCCTAAGGAACTAGCTCAAAATCAAGGGATTTAACCCTACCACAGCAACACCTTAGAAATGATGCAGTTTCTACAAGAGACTGCGCTGTAGAGTTTGGTGATTGCTTGACCCCAAGTCTAATAGTGGAAAATTAGCCCATAATTATCCTCTTAGATCCCTTCAACAAGCTAAACCAAGAAAGAGTATGGAACTCTCGCATGAGAATCCCTTGCACTAAACAATGCAGAAAACCCAGCTAAACAGCTGAAGCATGCAAGAAGTCATAAGACCCAAACATAGACAAGATTCTGAATGCCTCTCATGTTTTCCATCCCTTTCCTTTTATTCTTGGTGAGCCTCCCCACCCTTGACCCCACACATTCATGAGGTTACTTCCTTGCAAATATTCCTCCATCAAAACTGTGTTGTCCCCACTGGTTTCCATCCTCTTTTAGCAGCGTTGTTGATTTGGTCAACATAGATCTAGTCCTCATGCATTGCCTCCTTTCACACCAAAGGTGGATTTATTTTTCCTACCTATACTGATCCCCTTTCACATTGGGAATGCTTTATTCCTACTAAATATATTTAAGGGTCTCCCTACCCCATTTATTCTTCTAAGCTGCAAAATAGAGCAACATATAATATTCCAAATAGCAACAGCTAATTGGGAATATTACAGTCCTCCCCTCTCAAAAGTTGTTTTTCCTCAAGCAACAACAAAGAAGGATCATGTAATATCTTCTCTCCTTCCCAAGTGGCATCCTCATCGGGAATATTCCTCCATCGAATCAGATATTATTTGATCACCTGGTTCCTTAGCTACCTCTCCCTTGTATCCAAGATTTCCTCTGGTTGTAAAAATAGATGGCCTTCATCATCAATAGGTGGGAGGTCCATGTTGGCAACTATATTTTGTCCAATGGCCTTCTTGAGGCATGAAACTTGAAAGATGGTATGGATCTTGCTCCCCTTAGGAAGCTCCAACTCATATGCTACTTCCCCAAAAAAATGGATCACTCTGTATGGTCCATAGAAATGTGGTTTGAGCTTCTCAGCCCCCTTCTCTTTGAGTGTAGATTGTCTATAAGGCTGAAATCGGAGATAGACCAAATCATCTACCTCAAAGTGCCTCTCTATCCGACAACAATCTGCATATACTTTCTGCTAGTTTTGTGCAGTAGCAATGTTGTCTTTTAGGGCCCGAAGTATGTCCTGACTCTCTTGAATCTACTCTTTTGCTCTGGGAGCCTTGCTTGCTCCAAACATGACATCAAAAAATGAGAGTGCATCATACCCATAGAGAGCTCTGAATGGGATCATACCAATGGACATGTGGTAAGTGGTGTTGTAGCAATACTCCCCCAAATAGAGCCAACACAGCCATGCCCTCTGTTGTCCTGAAACATAGTTTCTCAAGTAGCCTTTCAGCCACTTGTTTACTATTTCATTTTTTCCATAGGTTTGTGGGTGATAGCTAGTACTTGGTGTCAATTCAGTCCCCACTAACCAGAAAATTTCTTGCCAAAATCCACCCATGAAGCGGCTATCCCAGTCACTGACTATGGTTTTTGGGAGACCATTGAGCCTAAACACATCTTTGAAGAAGAGCTCAGCCACCTGTGAAGCATTATAACGTGAAAAATGGCAAAGAAGTGCGAATATTTTTTTAGTCTATCAAAAACTACAAAAATACAATCCTTACCCTGAACGATACGTAGACCGGTGATGAAGTCCATGGAGATGCTCTCCCATTTTCCATCCGGACTGGGAAGTGGCTGCAATAACCCTGCAAGATGGGTGTGTTCTCCCTTGTTCTATTGGAAAACTGTGCACTCCTTAATGTCTTGGAGTACATCCTCCTTGAGACCCTTCCATGAGAATCTCTCCCGTATGGCCCAATAAGTCTTTGTGAATCCTTGATGCCCTACAAGTGGGGATTCATGTGATGCTTGTAAGATCTTCACTCTGAGCTTAGAATTCTTATCCAAAAAGACCTGGTCCCAATAATAGATGATCTCATCCATCACTCTATACCTTTCATCAGATATCACCACATCAAGTATCTCACATGCAAAGTTATCCTTGGAATATTCAACCAACAATTGAGCCTTCCAATATACGTCCATGCCCCTTAAGGACAGCGTTGTTGGCCTCCTGGATAGAGTATCAGCCACTACATTTCTCTTCCCATTGACATACTCTATGTCAAATTCATATGCTTGGATTTTTCTTACCCATTTCTGTTGTCTCTCTTGGAGCTGCTTCTGCTCAAGAAAGAATCTGAGATTGTTATAATCAGTCTTCACGCTAAATTTATTCCCCACCAATTATTGCCAGAATTTTGCTAAAGCATGCATAATAGTCGACATTTCTTTATCATAGATGGGGTACATCTTCTCATGTGGCAGCAACTTCCTGTTCTCAAAGGCTATAGGATACCCTCGCATCAAGACTACTCCAATACCTTCCCCTGATGCATCAAACTCCAACACAAAAGGTTGATAAAAATCTGGTAAAACTAACACTGAGCAGTTACCCATTACCTCTTTGAGCTTATCAAAATCTCTCTGCGTTGTAGGTGTCCAACTGAAAGATCCTTTCTTTGTCAAATATGTAAGGGGTGCTGCTAGTTGAGAGAACACTTTGACAAACTTCCGGTAATATGTGCATATGCCTACAAATCCTCGGAGTTCTGTAGCATTCCTTGGCTCAGGCCAATCTCTGATAGCCTGGATATTTTCTTCATGGACTCTTACTCCATCCACTCCAATGATGTGGCCTAAGTAAAGCATCTTTGTGAGTCCAAACTCACATTTAGAGAGCTTAGCATATAATTGATGCTCTTTAATAATATGTAATACAGTCTCAATATGTTGCAAATGTTCCTCCCATGTGCGGCTGTAAATAAGAATGTCATCAAAGAAGACCAATACAAACTTTCTCAGATGGCCACGGAAGATGTGGTTCATGCAGGATTGGAATGTTGTAGGGGCAATGGTCAATCCAAATGGCATTACCAAAAACTCAAAATGCCCATAGTGACACATGAACTATGTTTTGGGGATGTCCTGATCCCTCACCCTAATTTGATGATATCCAGATCTCAAATCAATCTTGGAGAAATATTTGGATCCTCTTAGCTCATTCATTAGCTCATCGATCCTAGGAATTGGGTATCTATTCTTCATGGTCTTCTTGTTTAATGCTCTATAGTCAATGCACATTCTCAATGTGCCATCCTTCTTTTTTACCAAGACCACTGAAGATGCAAAACGACTAGTGCTAGGCCAGATATGCGCCAGAGCTAATAGCTCTTGGATGGCCCTTTCAATCTCATCCCTATAAGCTTTGGGATGCCTATAAGGGGTTGATCACTTCTTGAATCCCTTTCTCCAACTCAATGGTATGCTCAAATCCTCGATCAGGAGGCCTCCCTGGTGGGATATCTCCAAACACTATAGAGTATCGGTCTAGGAGATATTGTACATCTGAATGTAATGGTGAATCCTTGCCTCCAGCTTTATACAAATGTATTTCTACTACCCACTCTATGTCTCCTTTGTGTAAATTTGTTTCCATCCTGTGGGTTGAAACAATCTGAGGTGGGTAAGAGTGTATGCCTTTGATTTTTTGTTGCTTTCCATCCCCTTTGTCTATCCATTCCATCTCTATAGCCTTCCAATCAATGGTAACTCTCCCAAGAGTGATTAACCACTAGACACCCAATATAACATTGGTGTCAGGAATATCAACCACAAAGAAGTGGTCTGTTAGAGTGTAAGTTCCCATGGTGATAGACAAATTTGGAACATACTTGGCACACTGCATAGTTCTAGCTCCTGGAACCAAAACTGAGAAGCCTTCAAAGTCTTACATGTGGATGCCCCTTCTTTGTACTAGATGTGAGTCAATGAAGTTATGAGTAGCTCCCCTGTCTAGTATTATTGATACTCTTTGCCCCATAATAGTGCCTCTAACCCTCAAGGTCAGATATTTAGGGACCCCTCTTAATGCTGCAAGAGCTCCTCCTTTTGGAGAAATTTTTTTTACTACATATTCTGTAAGTGGTACAGTGCTGGCCCTCTCCTCCTCATCGAAAAATATCTCAATGCAATGTGCCTTCCCTGCAACACATTGATGGTTTGGCACCCATGGTTTCTGACAAGTGAGGAAAATTTTTTCCTTCCTTAATTTCTTCTGATCATTTTTAAGAGGTGTCCTCCCTTGATCCTCTCCTAGCCATGAAGAAATCTCCTGCTGAAATAATGCTTTTGTCTTGGGCAAAGAATGTTGTAAATCTCTAGCCTTCTCCATAGCTTCTTGGAGTGTAGTAGGCTGAGTAGATTTCACCAACCCATGCAATGGTTCATTTATCCCATCAATAAACATACAGATACTTCTGCTCATAGTGAGGTTGGATACCATTACTGAAAGCCTCAAATATTCAGCAATATAATCTTCTAGATCTCCTTTTTGTTTGAGCTTGGTTAGCTCAACAAAGTGAGCCTCCGGATCCCTTGGATTGAATCTCTCTACTAGTCTCCTAGTGAAAACTGAGTATGAAGTGATATGTGCATGCCCAAGTGTAGCCAACCCATGGAACCACCATTCATGAGCCTCCCCTTCCAAGTGCAGCGCAACTATTTTGATAGCTTCTATTTCAGAAAATCTGTTGAGTTGGAAATAAGTATCCAACTTTTCCACCCAAGCCTTGGTTGTGCACTTAGGTGATCCATCATATGAAGTCAAGAATAACCTTCCCATACTGTGATGTAGGTCTTTTCCCTACATAAATCCTCCTTTCTTTTGGTGATGACAATTCCTCCTTCCATCCTTGATCCGGCAGAACTCTTGAAAGCTCAAGTGTTCTTTGAATCTTTCGGATTGGGATTCATGTTCCACAAAGTAATCGCCAAGGGTTTATTCCTCCCCTTCCTCAGATAGGAATTTGGGCATAATGAATCATTGTGAAGAAGGATGTGTGGTTGATTGTTCCAAACAATGTGATGTGTTGATGCCTGCTTCATGATAAAACCCTCTAGGGGCTTCCTTATGCCTCATCTCCTTGATATCTTTGGAAATGTTCTTCATGGTTTGAAGGAGAAGCTTTGGAATCTCCTCCATAACTATAGATATATTTTCCCCCACAAGCTAAGCCAAGAACAGAGCTTCGATACCACTATAATATTCCTACTTAGGAATTTCAGCAATATAGACAGTAAAAAACGTTGTTTTCTGAGAAATTACACTATATAATTGAGAAACAAGACTTGGATCCTTTATTTCATGCATTATAACCCTTACATACAGAATGGAATCAGAAACAAATGATTCTAGCTATGTTAAACAGGTCTCCCCAACCCAATATAGCTCAAAACACCCAATCCCCATGACTCTGACCAAACAGAATTTTTGAAGCATGTGACAGCATTATTCCATGAGGGTTTCTACAGAAAAATATGGAAAATAACAGATCTGGAGATTATATTATTCAAAGAGCTAAGAAAATGGAGGTCTAGCCCCTTTTATACAATATGGAGACAACCCGGCAAGGGTTTCATAAAAGCACAAGTATAAAATGGTAGATCTGCAGAAAAATCACACAATCTACTGCAAATCTGTATTGATATGGCTGAATATTACTTGAGTTGGCTGAAAGATCCTTCTTACTAGTCTTCTGGGAGAGGGAGAACCCTTTCCCCTAAGGAACTAGCTCAAAATCAAGGGATTTAACCCTACCACAGCAACACCTTATAAATGACCTTGTTTCTGCAAGAGACTGCACTGTAGAGGTTGGTGACTTCTTGACCCCAATTTTGATAGTGGGAATGTAGCCTAGAATTATTCTCTTAGATCCCTTCAACAAGCTGAACCAAGAAAGAGTATGGAACTCCCGCATGAGAATCCATTTCACTAAACAGTGCAGCAAACCCAGCTAAACATCTGAAGCATGCAAGAAGTCATAAGACCCAGACATAGACAAGATTTTGAATGCCTCTCATGTTTTCCATCCCTTTCCTTTTATTCTTGGTGAGCCTTCTCACCCTTGACCCCACATATTCATGAGGTTACTTCCTTGCAAATATTCCTCCATCAAAACTGTGTTGTCCCCACTGGTTTCCCTCCTCTTTTAGCAGTGTTGTTGATTTGATCAACATAGATCTAGTCCTCATGCATTGCCTCCTTTCACACCAAAGGTGGCTTTATTTTTCCTACCTATATTGATCCCCTTTCACATTAGGAATGCTTTATTCCTACTAAAGAGATTTAAGGGTCTCCCTACCCCATTTATTCTTCTAAGATGCAAAATAGAGCAACATATAATATTCCAACTAGCAACAGCTAATTGGGAATATTACAAAATATAAAAATTAATATCAATGATAATTAGGTGGATGCAACAATAGTGCATGGGTCAACGCGTGTTTAAGTACATTTAAATCTTTGTCAGCAAGCTTGTCCCAAACAAAGGGAACATCATGTTTTAATAATTGAGTAAAACCTTTAATTAACTCCGCATAATTAGGGATAAATCGATGTAAAACATTTTCTTTCCCTTGCAAACTCTGGAGTTGGCGAAGAGTAGAAGGAGGAGGTAAATTGAAAATAGCCTCAACCTTCAGAGGGTCAACATGAATTCCTTCCTTATAAATAATGAAATCCAAAAATCATCTTGATTATACACAAAAAACAAATTTGTGTGGATTCAAACGAATATTGTAATGCCTACATCTCATAAAAATGGCACGTAAATGTGTAGGATGATCTTGTCGGCACATAGAATGAGCAGGTAAGTCATCCAAGTAGGGTTGCACAATATGTTTGATGTCGTGAAATGCGTAAGACATGGCCCTTTGAAAATTTGCGCCAGCGTTATTTAATCCAAAAGGTAATTTAAAAAATGCAAATGTGTCGCATGGAAATATAAATGCAGTTTTGGGCTGATCTGCAAGGAGTATGTTTAACTTATTGCAACCATAGAATCCATCCATGAATGAAAAGATTTCATTATTGGCACAATCATCAAAAAAAAAATTTGATGTAAGGGGTGGGATAATTGTCTTTGTGACAAGCCTAATTAATATCATATCGATACATACGTTGATAGTTCCATGTTTCTTGGTCACCGAAACTATGTTGGATACCCAGTTTGTCAATGGAATACGATAAATAAAACCTGCGCAAAGTAGTTTCTCAACAACTTTAATAGCAGCAGTGTTTCGCGGATGTATTGGACATAATATTTTTCTAATAGGTTTAGCATCCGGGTATGTATTAATTTCGTGAAATACAAATCTAGGATCAATTCCTGGCATTTCTTCATAAGAACAGAAAAATATTTCATGGAATTCCTAAAATAGGGCTTTGTACATGTTAATTTCTTCAATTGAGCATGAAGAACCTATATGAATTTTCTTAGTTATTCCTAGTTTGATTGATATGTCAATTGGAATTGTTGCCGAAATGTTTCCTAAATTCATCTCAAAATCTGAATGAAGGATTAACATTGGATTTTAAAGTTCATTAACATATTCAGTTGAAAATATTGGTGAAAAGTCATTTTAAACTCTATCTAGGTCTGGTAGAAAATAGGAGTGATGGTGAAGATCGTCCCAACGTAATTCATCCAATCACAAAATTTCTCGAATATTTTCATCACTTGAAAATATGTGTTGAAAAGGATCAATAAAAGATGTCGTGGTTAAACCTGGTAGAGAATAAGACTCATCATTGATCGCATTCACTTGATTAGTATCGGTTGATGAAGTGTCAGAAAGTGATTGAGCCACCACATATGCCAATTCGTATGGACTCAAAGGCATTTCATTGCCTTAATAGTCTAACTCAGATTCTAAAGGCACAATCCATGGGTCATAAAATGGTATCGTGCTTGAGGTACGTTAGGAGGAGGTATGATGAAAGTTCCCATAAGAGAGGAATCCTTAAGTAGACCTACTCCAACATCTTCGTAAGGGATAACCGACTTTTCGACATATGGTATACTATCCGTAGAGGCAAGATCTGAAGTGTAGTCAAACAACAGATCAATTTTTACAATATTTCCTTTATGATGAAACATTATTAACTGAAAGACCTATGAGACTACATTTTTCATGAAATAAGACCAACTCCAACCGAAAAGAATATTGTAGTGAAGAGGGGCATCAATGACTTCCACCTCAAGCATAACAGTTTTTCCTTCTACCTCTATGGGTAAATCCTGGAGAATTCCAAATGGATGAAAACCTCTTCCATCAAAGGCTTTCAGAACTCTAGTTCATTGATCAACTGTCGAAGAACCAAGATTTTTCCAAAAGGCTAAAAACATTATGCACGTAGATGCTACCTCATTAATTAACATGCGAAAAATTCACCTGGATTTGACTAAAATAGGTATTTGAAATTTGGTACGGGATTCTAGGTACAAAGTTTTGGATATCAATGACTATGAGATTATAGTCTTGAGGTTCAATCACTCCAATAGCTAAAAATATTAACTTCCTTTGGGCTAGACAAGATTGCAGCACTTAGGGGCCGACATTGCTGAAGGTGGCATGGCCAGATCTTCAACAATATTGTAATTCTGAGTGGCTCTTACATGTGGGTTAAAATCCAATTTTTGAAGTACACCTTTGGCAAGTATTTTAACTACTAAATTAGGATTAGGTTTCTCTATGTGTAATGGTTCATAAATAGGAGGAGTCGACACCCGAGGTTGACTAGATGATCCAGCTTCATTTCTAGTTACAGGAATCTTAGATCCATAATCTTGAGATCGAGTTTCAACCATGACCTGGGAGGACATCATCAAGATATCTACCGATGAAATGGAATAAGATATATTATGGGAAATCATTTTGTGGTCTTGCGAAGGAAAAGCGTCGTTAAGAACAACGGGTGTGGGTGAACCTTTGACAAATTTAGATACCTCAGCCTGATGCGGGTACTCTTTTTTGTAGTGATCCTCGTCACAGATAAGACAATGATAACGAGGTTTCCTCTTTTTTTCAAATGGTTCGGTTTTATCTACCTTCTCTTTTGGAGAATTATTTTGTTGGTTGTTACCCTTCCCTTTCTTTTTACTCCTGTATGATTTAGTTTTGGCAGTAGATGAATCTATGACATGGATTTCGGCAGAAGTTTCTAGAGAAGATTCTCCTTTAGGTGAATCAAGTAAAGTTATGATTGGAATATTAGACTTGGATTGTTTATTTTTACTCTTTGATGTGTTAACTGTACCAATTACACCATCTGCGGCATGAGAACCAGAAGGAGTTGTAGTAATTTGACCTGGGCGAGGTAAATCTGGAATATTTTCATACAAAGTACCAGACTGTGTATAAACAAGGTCTAGATATTGGGATTGAGAGATAACCTGCTCTTCCGTTACAATGCCTCCTTTAGCTACATCTTCAAAAATCTTAGGGAGTAATGATTTGATAAAACATTCAGCCAAAATTTGATCTGGGATGAAAAATTTGACTATAGGTCACCATTCGTGGATGTGATCATCTGAAATGTACGTAGATGTACTTTGTTTGAGTGAAGTCAAAATTTATGTGCAATTATCATAATGGACTGCTAACTGAAAATGAGTAATGAAAGCAGTTGCTAAGGCATTGAAATTATTGAAAGAGCCTTGTGGTAACTCAATGTACCACTTTGCGGCTAAGGCGATCAAATTTCCTTGAAAATGTCTTAAATGAATGGAATCATCGAGTAAAGAGTTGAACGCACAACACAGATGATAATTCATAACATGGATTGAGGTTTCCTCTCCTGACTTTCCTTCAAACTTTGAAATGTCATTGGGAAAATTAGTAGGCATGGCTAGCCAAACGAAATATAGTAAACTGGGTCATTCATTAGCTTAGACAAGTTTGGTAAATCTAAAGTTTCTATAAAAGGTAACCGCATGACAGGGTCTTGCTGAGAAAATTGATAACCGTGAGGGACAATTCCAGTACCTAGAGGAGGGTATCCAAGAAAACCTGGGATAGCTTAAGCAGTTGGAATTGGCTCACCTCCAAGATATCCAGGGGTAGCCATACTGAATTGGGGTTGAGCTGGTATCTGAAATGTATGGCCAGGGTATGGTTGACTGGATATTTTTCCAATTTTCCATATTGGAATTGGCCCTGAAATGGCTTACCTTGAAAAAAATGACCTTGAAGAGGTTGATCTACCAGGAGTTGTCCCAGAAGAGGTTGACCTATAAAGGGTTTCCCCTGAAAAGGTTGACCTACAAAGGGTTTCCCTTGAACAATTTTACCTACAAAAGGTTGACTTGTTTGCATATATGTTCTTCCAGATTGTCCCAAAGATGCTTGAGGAATCAACTAGACTATAGTTCTGGTTTGATGGGTAGTAGTATGAGGGATAACCTATGTAACAGTTGGAATTGACATTTGAAGGGTCGTAGCAATAGAAAATTGGGAAACTCCTGGGATGGGTGTACCCAGTTTTTGAACATATATTTGCACAGAATTTTGGATATGAGTACTAGGAGTACTCGGACCAACTTTCTCACTACTTGGCACAAATTCCCTTGGGGTTATTTGAAGTGTACCCTGAAAAAATTTTTGAACTTGGGAGTAACCAAATTGTCCAAGTGGATGAACATG
The DNA here is from genome assembly GCA_034641835.2 of Pinus albicaulis. Taxonomy (NCBI): domain Eukaryota; kingdom Viridiplantae; phylum Streptophyta; class Pinopsida; order Pinales; family Pinaceae; genus Pinus; species Pinus albicaulis. The sequence continues at coordinate 637,727,707 of CM076573.1, forward strand.
TTGATTATAATGCATTTTCAGGGTAGTTTGCAAAGGTTGTTGAGTAAACGAGGGATTCCATACAGTATTCATCCCGGGATAAGGAGTTCCCATATAGGTTTGTGATGCATAAGGTTGACCATAAATATTTTGAGGCATTGGACCATAACTTTGATAATTACTGGGAATAGGCTGCCCTACAATGGTAGGATAAGTTCCAGTGAAATTTTTTCCTCACGAAAGAGGTTGTTTCCCCTTAGGTGGAATGTAACCACCTGATGAGATAGCTTGAGGGATATTCTCAGAAAAGATACAAATATGGTATATAGTCAAAGGTTGGTTGGTAGACTCAAATAAACCAGTCGTCATAGCAGAAGCCTCAGAGTGTTATATCCCAAATCTGGAATTTTCTACTCCGTCGGGAATATCTTAAGATATTCCAATTCCTTCTTCAGTGAGCTATCACAAGTCCATTCCAAAGATTGACTGATGGGGCATTTACAGGATATGACTCCTTCCAAAGAAGGGAGAAATCCTGAGGCTAGTTTTCCCTTCTCAGACTCTGCCTATGGATATGCAATATTCCACCTCGGTAATTTCTGCTACAGGGTATTTGAGGATGTTGTATAAGAAAGCTTCTGGAAAAATAAGACAAACCACTACTGGGATGCCTTATAAAATTCCTCCTAAAACTCCTATGTAGAATATGAGCTTAAAGAAATGACTCTAGATGGGTTATTCAGATCTCCCCAATCTAGGTCTCTAAAACAATGCTCAATGAGAGAGCTACAGCAACATAAGAACATAAGCATGAACTCTGCAATTATAAAATGCACCATAAGAGGTAAAATGCTATAGCCATCATGATATAATGATATATCAGCAATTAAATACAAGATATAGCTGAGGGATAAGCCACTCAAGCTCAAAGGTCCAACCTCCAATGAATAAGCCATGAAACACAAGAGTAGTTGCAACTCTACAAAATGTCGGAGTAGCTGCAACTGCGCAGTTTATATGAAGGCATAGCCGCTGAATATGAATAAAATACACATATGGCTGAAGGAATACAAGAAAATAGCCCAATAACAAGAAATGGGCTAAAATACAAGATTTCTATCCAATCTAGGAGAGATTGCTAGAAATGTCGGAACATACAAAAATGTGACAAACAAGTTGTCACTGAAACTGATACAAAATGAGAATGAGGCTGTGGCTTATCTGAAATAGTGATGCCCTCCTCTGATAATTCTCTTCAGTAGAAGGCTGGTCCCTCTACTCAAGAACACTCTTCCTTTGAAGCTCTAGAACCCCTCTCTCACTGCCTCCTCTGAAATAACACAGTTTCCTCCATGGACTGCGTAGTGGGAGATGATGGAGGTGTGGCCTCATGCCACTTATATGAAATACAGCCTGGGAATCCTCCTTGCAGCTCCTCCAATGAATATAACACTCCTCCACTGAAGAAAACCAACAAGAATGACTCCATGAGTTCCTCCTTAGCTGCACCCAGCTACACAACGTCCTCCTTGCTACAGAGATAACGTTGTAGAAGATGAATGAAGTTGTGGCCAATGCCAGATTGAGGAAATGTAGCTCAATCCTCATCCTTCTTTGAGGAAGAGGTAGGGATTCCCGACCGTGAACACCCTAGTGCCCGAGGGCACCATCACCCTGCTAAACAGCCCGGGGATGCAAGCTTTTACAGACCCAAAGTCTGAAATCTAAATCATAACATATCCCAAATGGGCTGCTATCTCTTCCTTATAAACAAAAAGGAACTCTTCTCGACCAAGGTCCCACCAATTAGGGTTTCCACCCTCATGAGTGTCTTCCCTCCAAAACTGCGCAGCTTCTCTAGGAAGCTTCTTCCTCCTTGGGCAGCGTTGTTGACTTTAGTCAAAGGTGACTAATCAAGTGAGCTGGGTTCCATTCACACCCTTGGTGTTTATTTTAGCTACTTTATTCACTCCCCTTTCACATTAGGAGTGTTATTTTTTCATTTAAAATGGGCTAAGGTGTTTCCTTGCCCATTTTATTAAACAAAAATAAAATGTGCAACTATAATATTCCAATTTAGCTTGAGGCTAAAATTCGGAATATTACAGAGAGGAAGGAGATGCTCCTCAAAAATTTCTAGAAAGTTATTGTTACCCAACAGGAACAAAAGGACCACCATAAAAAAATATTTATGGAGAAGATGGAAACATGGATGAAACGGTAGACATGCTTTCAAATGTCATGTTAGATGTACCATACATGGGTAAAGAGTAAAATGGAATTCAATGTTTTGGGTGTTCGTAACCATAAGAATGTAAAAAATTGGTAAATCGAAGATACCAAGGATCCAGTCGAAAAGGAGTGAAAATCAAATCTAAAGGGTATATTGGTTCACTATACCTTAAATCTAAAGATACTTGACGAGAGGGAATTTCAAATTCTTCTTCGTTAGTGATTTCTTTAGTCCTAATAAGGCCAGGAGGAAGATTCTCAGTGACGAGAATCTTTACTCGAGGTAAACGAGGATGACCAAGAGTAAGGGATATAACATTCAAAGGTGACTCAAATGAAGTGGAATCAAACTGAGGTTCAGATATTTCTGGTTTGGTAAGCTATGTATCTAAGAACTCATCAGTGATAGATTCAATTGTGACTGTTTCAAAAATTTCTGGTGGATTTTTTTCAAAGTCTATTTCAGATGTTTGAGGTCTATTAACTTTGAAATCAAGATGTATTACAATAGATGATTGTCCTTGTTCAGAAGACCTGGCCCCTTATGATTGAACCCTTTCAGTTTTGATTTTTTCCAATTGATTGGGTGTATATTCAGGGGGTTTCAACTGCATTCTACGTGAATGTCTCGATAATTCAGCCACGATTAATTTCTTTAACACACGAAATTAAAAAAAAAAAAAAAAATCAATAAATCACACCTAAGGCCTCTAAAATTAACCAAAAAAATGAACACGCGATACAATATCTAGGAATCGATCCACACACAAACAGTATGTTTTCACAACAAAATCACTAGTTGGTGATGAAATCCAACCTCGCATAGATCAATGTGGAACACTAGTGGTCAGAACAGTTACCCTGACAACCTGGTTAATGAAATATTCTAATGCAAGTAACTCCACTATGCCACCTCGAAGTGAAGGCTACTCTCTAAAAAGTCCAAGTGAGTCTAGTCAACGTCTGCTCTAGGTACAGTGGGACCTTCCCTCCACCGTCAACTTGGCAAAAATCCTAAGATTATAGCCACTAAGGTTACCAACTGAGACAATTCAACCGGGGGAAATATCCTATGGCCTGATATACATGCAACGACAGAGTATCAAAGCTCAATCCCCCTGAAAGTTACTTGAAATGGAAAATACGAGGTTTACTAGCAAGTGATCCCAGGCTCATCGACAATGGTAATCCAATTTTTACCATTTGTAATGCGTTCACATATTCTATCTTTACCAATGAAGTAGGTACGATTACTCCACTGCATCTGACATGACCTCATGCTTAACTCTTTTAAGAAGAGACTCCCGGAGAAAAATTGCAACATTGGGTTTTTCCCTACCACAAGATACTATTTGTTTATTTAACTGCTTTGGAAAGTTAATTACTCCCTATTCCAAAGCACTAGTCCTGAGCTAGATTGGTGGAATGAGCCCTAGCAAATGTAAAAAATTCTAGCTTTATTTTAATTAGCATTGTATTAATTTGGTTGTTATTTACGCAAAGGGGTATGGAAATGAAACTTAATGGTGTTGTGACCAACCCAAAAATACTCTAAATGCATTCAACAATGAACATGCAATTCTTCATTTCAATAAATTCTTAGTTATGGGAGTGTAAGAGGTTTTTTGAACTTAAAAAGTGAAAATTCCCTAAAAATCCCAAAACATTCATTTTGTATTAAGAAATAAATTTCATTTTGAAGCATGACCAATAAAAAAAATTTAGAAAAATTCCGTTGATTTCAAGCCAAAATATATGATTTTGCAAACAATTTTCCAATTCTTCAAAATCAAAGAAAAGCTACAAAAACCCTAAAAATTGTACAAAACTTTTTCAAAACAAAATCTCTTAAATAATGATCTAACTAGTGATACATATGAGTATACTTTAATGACTACTTCTATCTGAAATCATAACAAATCATTTTTTCACTTTAACAAACAGAAGAAATTTCACAAAAGACTACTTTTCCGAGACAAATCTTACTTCAGTTATCTAGAAGTTTTCCTTTGTAAATGACAAAAAACAATCACTCAAACAAGCAAGACTAATAAGAAACAGGGTAGATCCAAAGGGAAATGACATAAAAACAATTTTATAATCAATCAATCTATCTTTCAAAACAGAGCAATTTAGACAACTAGCGCAAACCCTACTCAAAAAATTCAAAAGGGATAATTTCTCAAAAGAGACACTAAGGTAATTAAAAAAGTTCACAAACAAACTCTGAGGGTTGATACAAGTAAGGTTGAACATTCATGAATTAGACAACAAACTATGAGAAGGAGATAATTCATTTTTTCAAAAACTTCTAGGGGGTGCGTAGGTAACCAGTGTAATCCAGTGTGCATGTGCGCTGTGTTAAACTGGGATTCCGTGAAAAGTTGTGCGTTGTGTTAAGTTGAGATTCTGCGCAAATTTGCACTCTATTTCTGAAATAGAACAATGCAGGATAAAGAAATATTTAAAAAATAAAAACAAGACGCTCAAAACCAGAGGCTTTGATAGTTCATTAACCCAACAACACTCAGACGTGATCAAACTAGAAAAATAGGAAAACTAAACCAAAGAGAACTGAGAGAACTTAGGCGCTCCCAAGCGGAATCGCCAATTTGTTATCCAAATAAATCCCTCTTACGGACAAGAGATATCTCCCTAGTATTTTAATTAATAACTAGAAACAAACAGACATAAGAATATTTATTTCCCTAAGCTATTAGCATTCAGATTATCAAAACTAGAAAAGAGAGGATGATGCTCTTCCCTTTCAACCGAAATAACTATTGAAGATTCTACGCTTTGTTTTGATGAAACTCCTCAATGCTTAGAAGAAAGTTGCAAACACAAACATACAAGAGTTCAAAAACACCTACGTCATAATAATAATCCAAAAACCATCTTAGCCTAATGATCAAGAATATTAGGAAATGAAATTTCTTTAATGAATTTATGAATTTTAACCATCGCAATTCCAAGAACGCAATATAATGAGAAAAAATATCCAAATGTATTATTTAGGAATAGAAGAGAAATCTTACAACTAAGCTTTTATGTCGTACAATTTCCTCCCATATGCCTCCAATATTCCTCCTTGTTTAACAAGTTCTCCACTCTAAAATGACCAATAGAAGAGTACTATATGTGACCCCCCTCAAACCTGAAGCTTCAACTCAATTTATAGGAGAGACTAAGGAGGTTTGAGATCCATCAAATAAGAGTGATATCCACAAGTGAGAGTATGAGGATCCCATGACAAAGGGAATTAGTTCCATGATTGGAGGGATTTGGCTCAAACTGATATGACTCAGAGGCTTTTTAGTTGGAGAATATGTGCCCAACTATGCTTCTAGATTTCACTTTTATCTTTTAATTTTTGTGAAGTAAGGTGTGCATGTTTTAATGGAAAAGAAATTGCAAATTTCCAAAGGGAACCTTTTTAATATCCGTGCATGCATCATAAGTGGCAGCGAAAAGTGCGCAAGTCACTTTTAAGAGTTTTTAAAGAGTCATTTCCCCAAATTCAAAACTTGGTCAAGGAATATGAATGTTTGACTTGCCAAGAATCATCAGTATGGATGGTGATAGATCCATATTTATTGTTAAATGTCATGGCGACAAAATAACATTTTACACATACTTGCGTATAGATTTGAATACTTTTGTTGTAAACATGGTTTTCACACTCCATAACCCTTATTGCCAGAAATCCTTACTTTATTAAAATCAGAGCAACATCTCAACCACAGATCTATAATTTTTAGATATTTTCAATAATTAAATAAAACAAGCACATATGCCACCATACTTAAGATCTTTCATATCTGAGTCTTCTCCTTGATCCTTGGTGCACACATGTTTCATATCAAATCATTCATAGAAAACACAGAACTTGTACACCTAACACTTTTATCTCCATCTCCTTATATAGCTTTAGCCTTAGCCAGTACCTCAGGCCAATCCTTTAGCAATTTCGTTAGTATTCTTTGACAGGATAAAAATTTCATTGTCACACTCATTACTATGGGCCAATACCATGGTAAAGACCCATGGTATTCAAATTACCATTGTGCGGATTATGTATGTGACTTCTCTTCACCATACATGCATATGTACATGATCTTGCTTCGTAGGAACCACGTATACTTTCTCACACTTTATATTTACCATCCATTTGTCTCTGAACTAATATTTCTTTGTTCATATCACCTATATTGTTTGCATAACCATCATGTTGACATATTTATCAATAAGGTTTCCATCAAGAACAATACATTAGCCATAATTCCAACACCAACTAATTAGGTAGCATCACCGATGAATATTGTAGCCATGTAGGTATGGACTTAGTGTATTTATGTTTGATATACACTAAGGGAATTTAAGTGATAATTACTTCAATTATGATTCTAATCATAAATAAATATTCTTATGTGGTTCAATGCATTGTATAAATAATACCTAGGTAGGGCATGGTATAGGAAGAAAGCCTTAGGCATATAACATTGTATAAAATTTAGAATGTATCAGTATGAAATAAAATTTTATGTTAGATTAAATTGGTCATGATATAATAACCAAATAAATTAAAGACTTGTGATCATCTTGTGAGATTTAAAATGGCATTCCAGATATCCATGTATAAGGCCATTGGGTTTTTCAATACAGAAAGGCTATAGTGCTACACAAGTCTCCAATGATCTCCCTAACAGTGTTGATGACTTAAAATATAAACTATTTTCCAACAATGAGAATAAATGAATATATTTATTATTGATGATAAACAATTATTTATTATTACATTCTCTCATGACAGTGTACTTAAATATGCATTGACTAGTCTCAAGAGTTTTGAAAAGTGATGAATATTTGACTTTTAATAATTAATTATTTGTTAATTTTTTTATGTTTTTTTATCATCTAATTATTTGTTATTTATTTATTGTATTCATAACATTTCCACTCTCTTATAGATGATTTTTCCTCAAAGCAGGGTTAATGATGGGTATTATTTTCGAAACTTTTTTCTTTCCTATGAAGAATCTTCTTCTGGAAGTTTTTCCCATTTAATGATATATTATTTAATGGTTTTAGAACATAATAAATTTTCCCTGGTAGCAATAATTCCTTCCAGTTAAGCGCCAAGGGTTAGCTCAATTGGCCAAGTCCCTATTTTTAAAGCACCTTTGCTATTGAGAGGTCAGGGGTTCAATTCTCTTGAAACTCTCGAGGTCATGCTCCCTGTTTGAGCCAGAAAGAAGTGATCCCTTCGGGTTGATATTACTCATACAAATATTTTATAGATGCAGTATTCACCAATCTCCAGGGTCTGTGAACCACATAGAAAAAATAACGTCTTGTGGTCCTAAAACTATTCTTCCTTCATCATCAACTTCGGGTATTTTTATTTTCAATGATTAATTTCACCCTAGTATTTTTTAAGAATATACATGTGTTGAAGAATGTAACTAGTTTCGGTCCTCCTAATTGTATTTGAAAAAAGAAATAAAAATGATTTTTTACTGTAAAAAATTGACGTATTAAGGCATGGTCTTCATGCTTGGTTCAATGGTCAATAGGTCAACGCACCCATTGAGTCCTCTAAAAAAAATTATTATATCAAAGTCAAATTCATAATTCAAAAGACCCTTATGTGCACCTAAAGTCACAAAAGAATAATTATTTTGTGTCAAAGAGACTCCTCCACCAAGTCGATTCCCTCTCCTATATGCCGGTCAGCCTCTCCTACAAGTCAACCTCAAAAGAGCCTCTATCTACTATATATATACATGCATTTAACCTATTGAAGAAAGCATAACAACAAGGCATTTGATCATGAAGAAAAGGATTCAATCTTCAATTCAAGGTATGAAGGAAAATAATTTGAAGGTTGGGAAGTTAGGAGACAAGTCAAGTAAAAATTAAAGAACTAAATTCTTTGTAACACGTGCAAGGACTTTAAGTTAATTGTAGGGGGTTGAGGGTACAAATGTTAGTTTCAAAAGTTATATAGAAGAACTTGAACTACAAGAAGACTATATGTGAAGAAATCGGTGCTAATAGCTAACTTGGTGGAAGGAGGAACTCTATCTTTCAGTCAAAGGTCTAGGTCGTCTCAATTTGATTTGCATCTACTAGTGGAAGAGTTTGACTAGTTTTTCCCCTTCATAGTGGTTTTTCCCTAGATGAGTGCATATATCTAGTGTCCATTTTTCTTATTTAATTTTCATGTTTTGGTAGTTGTTTGATGATTAAGGATATAATAATAAACACAACAACAACAAAAATTTAATAATAAGATCAAAAGAATCTATCAAATTTAAAGAGAAATCAAATTCAAAATTCCCTAAGTAAGTTTCCCTAGATTTATCAACATGGTATCAGAGCTAAGGTTAGTGGAATAAGGCATCTAATAGATCACTTCTATGCTAAGATAAAAGGGTTTTTAAATCCATCCTTGAAGGTCTAATCATCTAGAAGGAGAACTGAATTGTTGTGGTACATTTATGAGCATGATCATAAGACTTTACATATGCAATAAGACTGCATACCTAGGCTAGTAAACTTAAGAAGAAATATGGGTCAAATAACATCTTCTTCTTTTTTCTTTTTATTTTTTCTTCTTCTTCTTCTTCTTTTTGTGTGTCTGTGTGTATATATAATCTCTGAGCCTCAGTAGTTACATAAATCCAACTTGGAAGGATCTCATGTGTTTGACATAATAAGAACAATTTTGATAAATCTAATTCAGTGAGACATTTGAATTCCATCCACCTTGAAATTTGAGGAACGTTGAAAGAAATTAAGGTCTAAAATCTTTATGGAGAAGCGATATATGTCAGTATAAGGAGAAGTAAAATAAAAATTCTTATAGCAGCTTCTACATATTACTCTATCTAGCAATTACCTAGGATAGTAAACTGAAGAAGTAATAGGGTTCAAATAAAATATTTGTGTGTGTGTGTGTGTGTGTGTGTGTGTGCGTGTGTGTGTGTGTGTGTGTGTGTGTGTGTGTGTGTGTGCGTGTATAAGGTCTCAGCCTCAATAGTTACATAAATACGACTTGGAAGGATCTCATGTGTTTGACATAATAAGAACAATTTTGAAAAATCTAATTCAGTGAGACATTTGAATTCCATCCACCTTGAAATTTGAGGAACATTGAAATAAATTAAGGTCTACAATATTTATGGTGGAAGTGATCTGTGCCGGTATAAGGAGAAGTTAAAATAAAAAGACTTATAACAGCTTCTACATCTTACTCTATCTAGCAGTTTAAATTTTGGTAGAACCTATTGAGCAAGCACAACACCTCTATATAAAAGAAGGAAGTAGTTTATAGAAATAATTTACTTAGAATCTTAAAAGCTTCCACTACATTAAGAAGGAGCATCTAGCATATTTCACCATCCAGTTGAAGGAAACCTTGCAACTCAAGTAAGTGTCGATATTACTCTTTATGTTTTTGTAATCTAACAATGTGTTTCAGTTCACTAGAAAGAGAAACAAGCTCAATGGAACATCAAAGTCAAAGGTAAATAATATTGAGGTATGTGTGGCATGTTTATTTAAGAAAATAACATAAAATGTTTAGTTTCTTAGGTTAGAATTATCTTATTGTGTTAAAGGATTTAAATACCTAGGCTAGTAAGCAGAAGAAGTAATAGGGGTAAACTAACATGTTGTGTGTGTGTGTGTGTGTGTGTGTGTGTGTGTGTCTATATATATGTATATGTATATATATATATATGTGTGTGTGTCTATATATATGTATATTTATATATATATATATATATATATATATTTGTGTGTGTGTGTGTGTGTGTGTGTGTGTGTCTATATATATGTATATGTATATATATATATATATGTGTGTGTGTGTGTCTATATATATATATATATAAGATTCTCGGCCTCAATAGTTACATAAATATGACTTGGAAGGATCTCTAGTGTTTGACATAATAAGAACAATTTTTGAGAAGTCTAAGGTTAATGACCTCAATAGTTACATAAATACGACTTGGAAGGATCTCATGTGTTTGACATAATAAGAACAATTTTGAAAAATCTAATTCAGTGAGACATTTGAATTCCATCCACCTTGAAATTTGAGGAACATTGAAATAAATTAAGGTCTACAATATTTATGGTGGAAGTGATCTGTGCCGGTATAAGGAGAAGTTAAAATAAAAAGACTTATAACAGCTTCTACATCTTACTCTATCTAGCAGTTTAAATTTTGGTAGAACCTATTGAGCAAGCACAACACCTCTATATAAAAGAAGGAAGTAGTTTATAGAAATAATTTACTTAGAATCTTAAAAGCTTCCACTACATTAAGAAGGAGCATCTAGCATATTTCACCATCCAGTTGAAGGAAACCTTGCAACTCAAGTAAGTGTCGATATTACTCTTTATGTTTTTGTAATCTAACAATGTGTTTCAGTTCACTAGAAAGAGAAACAAGCTCAATGGAACATCAAAGTCAAAGGTAAATAATATTGAGGTATGTGTGGCATGTTTATTTAAGAAAATAACATAAAAAAATTAGTTTCTTAGGTTAGCATTATCTTATTATGTTAAAGGATTTAAATATCTAGGATTGTAAAACCTAATATAGTATATATATGAAAGGCTCATTTGTTTGAAAACCCTATCTCATAATTCCTATGGATTGTATGCAATACAAGGTTTATGACAATTCCTTGCAGAATAGGAATTGAATAATTATTTTTATTAACATTTTTCTCTTTAGACCTAGCAAGGGTTTGTATTTAAGATCCCGTGGAATCCATTTTCCAAAAGGATAACGAAAAACTCAAATAATCATCACACTATTATACTTGTATATTTTGGTTATGTTTGTCAATTAATTTTTCAGAATGATGTCCTAGTAAATCAAGTTGAATTCTTGAGCACAATTTGACCCTTAAACCATGAATATGCTATCATAATTTAGAGGGAGCCCTTTAATAAGGAACCCTACAAAGTTTGAAAAATGAGAAACTCCAGGTATGCTCAAGACCTAAATATTTGTAATTAAACCTCTTCATTATAAGGTACATTCACTTTTAAATTTGTTTTATATTACTAACTATCTTATGTCTATGATTTTGAATCATTAACATTCTTGTATTAACATTCTTGTTTAAGGTGATTAATCTTTAGATTAAGTAAACCTTATTATATTCTCTATATTTTTTCTACTTTAGTAAAACCCTAACCTTTAGTTTCTGCTAAAAAACCATATCCTTGTGTTGCTTATGGTATGTTAATTATGAAACCCTAGTCTTCTTAGGGTTTAGAACTCATAATGAAATCCCACTATCTTGATATTTAGGATTTAAATAATGCTACGAAGAAACCCTAGCCTTTTAGGGTTTGTCAATGATATCTAGGTTATATGATGAAACCCTATATTCTTTAGGGTTTAATGAATTAAGGTTTATGACAAAATTCTTGTGATATTCAATGTAAATTTCTAGGAATGAAACCTTAAGTGTATGAGCTTCTATATAATTGAAACCCTAGTCTGGTCAAAATTGTTATAAGAAATTGATATAAGAAAATAAAAAGATATGGAATGTTAGTATGTCAACTTGATTGTTGATATCCTTTTATTGATGAAATCTAGGGTTTGTGACAAAACCCTAGTAGAGTTTTAGGGAATGATATTGAATCCCTAGATTTAATTATTGCTAGCTTGATTTAGTTGCTGATATATAAGGCTTTAACTCTCAATGATAAGATCTAGGGTTTGTGATAAAATCATATCAAATTTTTTGAAGTCTGGAATATAAAATATGCAACCCTTGTTGGTTTTGAACCTAAATAGGTTTATAATTTACATTTCTAAATTATTTTTTCTTGTTTAAAGTATTAAATTCTCCCATTATGATAAATTTCTAACCATATTTTCATATAGTTGACTTCATACTTTTGTATATTTGTCCTTGGTTGTACCTATTGTTGAAGATTTGTAGGTACATATACTTCAAAGATGTTGAAGATGTTCATAATTGAAGATGCCTTGATAATAATGATGAGCATCATGGAAAAGGGAGTTGTAATAATGACAATCACAAAGAAAGTAAATAGACGACCTTGTTACCATAAGAAAGAATGATATTCCTAAAGAAATTAAGATTTGAAGATATGATAAAGAACCTATAAGAATGAAGTTGTTGATATCCCTAGTTAAGATGGAGGGAAGAATGTAACAACTATAATAAAGACCTTGAGCAAAGAATAAAGATCATGGTTGAAGAATTATAGATAAATATTTGTGAATGGAAAATTTGTAAACAATATTTGTTGTTCTCGAAGAAATGTTAAGGCTGAGTTTGGTGCTGCTATAGAATTCAAAGAATAAAGCTTCTGATGAAGATGTTTTTGGATGATATGATGATGATCTAAGAAACATCAGAATGATTGAGGACCCTGAAGTTTTATGATATATATATATATATATATATATATATATACACACACACACACACACACACACAGATATATATATATATATACACTACATAAGAATGTTGAACATTTTGAAGCATGCTTGGACTGCTGGATATATATAATTTAGTTTTTAGGAGAAATGAAGCGTCTTGGGGCGACAAGATCCTTGGGAGGACAGTTGGTCGGCCTATGATGATATCTAGATCCCGAAGTAGGGAGTGTATCATTGGCCTTATGGAGCTCCAACCTTAGATACGATACATGGATCCCCAAGTTGGTGTTAAAGTTGAATCTTGGTGGTACCTAGAGTGGATGAAGCTTGAAACACACCTTAGTCCCACCTTGTTAGATACCTTGGTAAAGTGTCTAATATGTATCACTGTGTGTTGTGTATCTTCGTATAACATATCATTTTGATATCATCCTTTTACCTATGTATATATGTAATTATGAATACCTCCCTAGTTAAGAGGTAGTGTTAAAGAATGTAACTCTTATCGGTCTTCATAATTGTATTTTTCAAAAGAAATAAAAATTAATTTTTATTATAAAATAAATTGACTTATTATAGCATGGGTTTCATGCTTGGATCAATGGTCAATAGGTCAAATCACCCATTGACTGCTCTAGGATTTTTGTATTGTATAAAATTCAAATTCATAATGTAAAAGACCCTTCATAGGCACCTAAATTCAAAGAAGAAGAATTAATTTTTATCAAAGAGACTCCTCCACCAAGTTGGGTCCCTCTCTTATATTTCGAAATGTCTCTCCTACAAGTCGGCCTCAAAAGAGACTATATCTACTACATATATACATGCACTCAAACTATTGAATAAGTCATAACAACAACTCATTTGATCATGAAGAAAAAGATTCAATCTACAATTCAAAGTATGAAGGAAAAGAATGTGAAGTTCAGGAAGTAAGGAGACAAGTCAAGTAAAAAGTCAAGAAATAAAGCCTTTATCACACGTGCAAGGAATATAAGCTAATTGTAGGGGGCGAAGGTACGAATTTTAGTTTAGGAATTTGTAGAGAAGGAAGTAGGAACTATATGTTTTGGTCAAATGTCTAGGTCATATCAATTTGATTTTCTTTTACGAGTGGAAGAGTTTGGTTGGGTTTTCCCTTAATAGGGATTTTTCCCTGGCTAAGTGCCTATATCTGGTGCGCATTTGTCTTCTTTTATTTTCATGTTTTGGTAATTGTTTGATGATCAACGATATAATAATAGCAAGAATAAGAAGAATAATTTAATAAAAAGATCCCAAGAATCTATCGAAGTTAAAGAGAAATCAAATTTAAAATTTCCTAACGAAGTTTCCCTAGATTTCTCAACAACATGCGACTCATTATGGATCCAACAGTTGTCTAGTAATTTCCACCAATAAGCTACTTGACTAATTTTTTAATTATATGAAAAGGTGCAAAAAAATTTGGATCCAACTTGTTCTTTCCTTATTACTTAATATATAATTGTTTGTAGGGTTGAAGCCTTACAACTACCTAATCACCTTCTTCAAATTCTCTCTCTAGTATGTGTTGATATGCTTATTGTTTCATTCGATTGTTAGCTATTGTTAAATTTTCTTTTAATATTTTAATTATTTTTTTTTATTTTCTTCCAATTGCATTAGAGAAACTTTTAGGTCTAAAATGAGCCTCAAAACAAAAACGTACAACCAAAATAAACTTTATAAGAATCAATAGGATCCAAGATCATGATGTCAGCCATGAGGGATGATTCACCATTTTTAAAGTAAAAAAGTAAAAATATTAAAATAAAAAAATAAAAAACTACTTTTTCAACTTGTATTTTCAACTTATCTCCCTACGTTTTTACTCAAATTTTGAGCAGGAGCACTAGGTGGATGCCGAATTTAATTCCTCGTCCAAGGAGTACGCATGTTGCATAATTTCGATGGACCCTGCTACACGAAAAATGAGGAATACATAAAAAAACATGATTTCATGTAGTAGGGTCCATCGAAAGTATGCAACATGGGTACTCCTTGGATGAGGAACTAAATTTTGCATCCAACTAGTGCTCCTGCTTGAAATTTGAGTAAAACTGTAGGGAGAAAAGTTTAATATACAAGTTGAAAAAATATTTTTTTCTTTTTTCCATCTAAAATTTGATGATGTAATCTAATATTTTGTTTTCCACTATTATTTTATAATATTCCTTAGGAGGCCCATTATAGACCTCAAAATTTCTCTAATGGATTTTTCACTTCTTGAACCTTAAAGACATTAAATGTGAATCCCTTCCATTTTGGTGGTTCACAACCATATAAAGGTTGAAAAGGAATCATTTTAGCTTATATGTGGTAGGTAGAGTTGTATCATCATTTGGCTAGGTGTAACCATTGGGACCATTTATTTTTCTTATATGTTGCAAAACAACGAAGATACATTTCTAAGCATTTGTTCACTATTTTTTTCAATCTGTATGTTTGAGGATGATAAGTTGAATCATGTTAAAAGGATATTCCAGCTTAGTTATAAAAATCCTTCTAGAAGTTCCCTTTAAATTTTACATCCCTATTGTTGACGATGACCTTAGTAAGACCATGTAATTTATAGGTGTTTTTTCAAAAAAATTCTGCAATTTATTTTATTGAATATGTGTTATTAACTACCATGAAATGTGCATATTTGGTTAGTTTTTCCACCACAATGAATATTTTGTTCTTTCCATTATACATAGGAAACCCTTCAATGAAATCCATCGATATTTCCTACCACTTGGGATATTTAAAGGATGAAGTAATCCTATGGTTAAAACATTCTATTTTTTATTTCGTTAACATAAATCACATTCGGCGATGAATTTTAGGATCTCTTTACTCATCTCTTTCCAATATAATGTATTGGCAAAAAATATTGTAGAGACCAAGGTTCTGCTTTATGGGATAAAAAAATGGTTACGTTGTAGTCTAGCCTACGTTGGAGTTTCAATCTTTCGAAAGGGAAGAAGATCTCACCCGAAACACTACCAGGAATTAAGTGTATTGTCGTGGTTTTAGAATGTGAGTGAATACATTCACCATTTTATATGACAACAACGATTACAAAGAAAACCATATATTCATTATGCATGAACTTAAATAGGATTTTAAATTTTTTATGCAGATACATAATCACACACATTAAATAATAGATATCGTACAAATTGTCTCCTTTTATTTTTATCAGGCCAAACAAACAATCATTGATCTATAGAGTTACATTTATATTTCATACATCAGTTCTGGCACTAGAAATTCAATCACGAATACAAGGACATATGATCATAGCCTGAGTATGAATTCTAATAGCATGTAAGCCTCTGTCTTCATCTATATCTCCCACACTTCACCTTGTAGCTCCTTTTATAGATTTTTATTATTGATAGCATCAACCAACCTGCTCCATTGATATTATCAACTCTAACTCATGTGACTTGATGTGATCAATTTAACTATTGTGAAATTTTCAAACTTAACTCCACACCTTGATACGATCAATTTACCTCATGCTCGCTTGATGCTATCAACCCTATATTCATGTTTGCTTAACAATTCCTAAAATAACATCTTGGCCTAGATTTCCTTTATTCACTTCTCACTTTTTTCTTTCCACCATCAGTTTTCGATCAAAATTAAACAATAAAAAATTAAGGACCCAATAGAGCCCGACCACAACCTATTGACTTTCCCCTGAGTCAATATTTTACTTGCTCAAATGATCCTTCCTCCAATGAAGGACCCAAATATGAAATTGTTTGGAGAATTGATCTATATAAGGAATTATATGCATCTAAAGGGTCCTACCACTTATGCATCAAAATGTTGGTCTGATAAATAAAATTTTGAGCAATTGTGGCATCTATAGATTTTAGTTGAGCCATAAGCAAAGCATTTCATGTTATATTTTCATCGGAATTGAGTTGTTATAACTGAAAATATTTTTCTTGAATAATGGGTTTGAGATCTTGAGTGATGTTTTTAACCTTATGAGACTCATCCTCCAGCACATGAATTTGGGTATCCTTCTCTTGAATTTGAGTGAAAAAATCTCATTTCTCGAAGGGATCACAGGGGATTCACTCAATGAACCTATAACATATCACATTCAATCATGGCATACTAAAAAATACCCTTAATTTGACTACATATTATAAAATACCTCTAAAAATCACATTATTTAACCCCCTACTAATACGAACCCAATACACCTTCTGAATTTAAAAAACCCCTACTTTCACTAGATATTGTAGGTATCCATTTTTTCATTAACATTTTTTACTGCTTTGTATTTTTCATTAACTTTGAGCTACATTTTTTATACCTGCCAATATAAAACCATTCACCCCCTATTATATGCTCAATATATTATGTCATTGCTTCCTCAATATATATCCCCCAATATGAATGCACGCGGTATGGTATTTCTCCCCCATTAAAGCCCCTATGGGAGGGATCAGTGAGAGAACATGCATGTTCCACTAACTTCTTGATATGCTTTCACAATTCATACAATGGTTGGTTGCACTTTACAAGGATACCTTACCAGTCCTACACTTCTCATAAAATATCCTAAGAATCCTACGTTTGTTGTTGGAGAGTAGAATAAAGAGTGGAACCATGCTCAATGGAAAGTTAATTTGTTGAAGTAGCTCTTGTATCTAATCTGGTACTTTCTTATACAACTCAGAAACAATAGCTTAAAGGAATTTATTTTCAAAAGCCAAAGTTGTCTAGACACATTCATTAAAAGATAAGCACTGGAGTGGCTCAAAGGATGAGATAGCCTCACGTAATTAAGGACTTTTTTCCACCAAAGTAGGACACATTTGAATAATATTAAGATTCAAGTCTACTAATTCATGTTCAACCTTGTTATTGTTCTTTTGTAACAAGTCTCGTTCCTTTGTGACCTAAATAATTTTTTGTTGTAACTATTTATGAGCTTTCTTGAGTTCATGATGGTTTTATTTGTGAAAGGTATGAATTTTTCTAGCTAGTATGAAGAATAATTTATGAATTGTAATAGTTTTCCTGAAGACCACTGTTAAAGATCTGCAACGAAAATAGTATCACTGGAGGGAAATATTGATTGCAATGGTTTTCCACTAGCAACATACTTGTCAAATTGGCCTTGTGTTGAAATATATGAAGCTTCTCCTTGCTCTTTATAAATACTATGTTGAACATGATCATTCACTTCATAAAGTAGCAGTGGAATTATATCAAGCGGCTGGGTGCACATCTGCAACACTTGCTTGAAATTTCCTATCTATCAAATGAATTCAGACAAAGTCTCATGAAGGGACGTTATTAGTTGTCAGAGGGCTTGTGGTATCTTGCGGAATCTTGGAAGTATTCTCATCATTAGAGTGGTTTGATGGCATGTCTGAGTTGGTATATGGAGGATTGTTCTCCTGCAGAGAAGGCACTATGTGAAATTGACTTGTAGGAGGAAGAGTAGTAGGTCTCAACTATTTTACTGTGATGGTTGGCTGAATGGGTTCATTAGGATCATCATCATAAATCTTTACTACTTTGGATGGATTCAAAATATATGGTATTGGTTGAAAAACTTGTGTAAGAACATCGAAAACAAGTGGAATGAGAAGTGGTTTCACCAAGGAAGCCATAGGTAACTAAGGGGGACGAAAGATTGCGACCTGAAGAGTAATAAAAATGGGTATAGATGAAATTTCAACTTTTTCCTCTCCACTAGGTCTGGAAGTAACAATAGGGGTGTGGAAAAAAGTAGAACAAGCCCAGAGTCACTTAATTAGAGACTTAGAGTCCTCTGCATCAGATGAAGAAAGCAGAGGCATAGACAGATGTTTGCAGCCAGATGAGGTAGCAGGAAGAGACGACTCATGCTAGGCTAGACTACCAAGAGCATAGTAAGTGTTATCAAGTTTGTGAATTTTCCAAATGTCGGACCAACTCATGACTTCTTTGTGGAGTCCCTTCGGTGTAAGATAGTAAGGAAGAGGGAGGATGTAGTATTTGTCCTTCTCAGCAGCTTTGGGGTGAACATATCGATGGTGATTATCAACACCAAACCAAATATTATAAGCATGCTTGTTAAGTATATATTTTGTAACTCGCATGATATAGGTGGAGGAAACAAGTTGGTTATACCAGTTACCAAAGGAATTTTCATTGAAATTTATGTTATTGTCATAAAAACATATCTTCCAGGGGTCGAAGGTGCGAGAAAATGCATATCTATCTAAAGGTGTATGCATATAATGGACATTAGGGGCTTTCAATTTCATCTTGGCTAAGGAAACGATAAGGTACCCATAAATAAAATACCCCCACCACCACCACACCCCCCCCCCCTCGGGCGCCTTTTTATACATATCTTCACAAGATAAAAAGGAATTCATCCAAGAGGTATTTGCACCAATTTAACTCCTTACCTTTTGTGCAAAATTCAGTGACACAAATTTTTTCTAGCGTGCACTCACCTTTAATGTAATGGTAGGCAAGTTTCCCTGTGATGAGATGAAAGGAAAAAGTAATATGTTCATTGTTGATGAGGTTAATAACTAGTCCACATCCTCGGTGCATGGTACCATATTTGATATATATATTGGCAGAGCTTATTTTCTTGCTATGCTTGGATGTTCCTTGAATGTAGTGGAAATTCCTTTTCCATCTATGAATAACCCTACTAACTTGTAAATATCATTGACGTAAAAATAATATTCCTTATCTAGCCATAATGAACCATGGTGAATTCTTCTTATTAAAAACCTGGTACAACAACCAACCTCTCTAGTATTTCCAAACATCGACAACTTGTGAAGCATAGGTAGGGTATATTGTTGTAATATCTTAAATGATGGATTCACTTCTAGAAAAAAATTTCTTTATATAATTGGGTTAAAATCCATGTGCACTTTCAGTCTCAGATCTAGGAAAATATTACCATCAGTAAAATCATTATCAACTAGGATATATTTCTCATACTTCCCCTGGAACTCTTCAAGAGGTTCAAGCTAAGAGTCAGATAACTCATGAGGGATATTAGCTTTGATAGCATGACCCATACTTATGATTGTAGTCATAGGTAAGACGTGGACGATGTCGAAAGGGGAAAACCAAAGGCTCAAACTCATACGCCAAGGTGAAAATTCAATCAAGACTTAGAAATAAAATGAATGAAAAGGATGCCGCTCTCAATACTTATAAATAATTCCTATCAAATCTTGATAGAAAAATTCCCATTTAGGAATGTGTTATTACTTTACCCAACAGAGGTAACCACGGACCAAGCTTTTGACTTGATAGCTAGCCCTATAAAGTCAGAGAGGGTTCTCTCTAAAAAGGTCACAGCCAGGAGGTATGGAGCAATTAGGGTTTTTAAGATAGATATTGAGTGCAACAGGTTGTTTGAATTTTATTTTTGGTTGGGGTTTAACTGAATGAATAAATTAGGTCAAGGAAAGTTAAGTCAGGGCAAATGAGATAGGCTTGCAGGGATCAATGGGGCGAGGTAGGAACAAGGCTTATCACTTGAAGAGGATTGTGATGGAATGGTGTTGAAGCTGAAATAAAACTAGGAAGAGCATAGGAGATGGAAAAAAGGAACATATTGTCAAGGGCAGTTAGACTAGGGACTAGGTTCCCTAGTGTTGGTGCAGAATGGTATAGAAAGGGAGATTAACATTACGAGTCAAGAAAAGAGAAGTGGCAAGGTCTTGGAGGCATACTAGTATAAAGGGTCGATGTCATGGTCATGGTACTTGTCAATTGAAGATCTAGAAGAAGAATTATTTTCGGGTTTTCCTCTCCAATAGGGATAAGAGCCAAAATTTTGTGTCTCTTGTTTTGATAATTGACTTGATGAAAGACATAATAAGCTAATGAAGACAAGATTTAAGTAATAGAATCATAACAAGTATAACATAAGCAGTTATTAAGTAAGAGAATTGAATTAAACACTGCCCTATCAAATTTTCAACATATACAACATGAAGAAGGGTTACTACAGTGAAGAAGAGATCACCGCCTTTGGGAATCTAGGGTGCAAGAAAAGGACTAAGGAGGATTCTCTTAAAGGCAAAGGTCAGATCAAAGGAGGAACGAAAGGAGGCACATCTTTGAGGGTTGCTAGACTAGGGACCGAGTCTCCCTAGTGCTGGTGCAATACAGTCACAGTAAAGGTAGATCAACTTAACGAGCCTAGAAGAGCAGGAAAATGGAGAAAGTATGATCAATTACCCAAAACAGAGCATGTGCAAACATGTATTCTGATTATCTAACTTGTAAGAGATCATGACATAGAAATGAAGTGAACATGAATACAATACATTCTAACAAATGATACTGAAGAAAATAAAATGATAGACATCAATACCGCAAGTATCCCATGAAATAGTTGCAAATCCTCTTTATTAGCTGGCCAAACTGAGTACAAAAGTTCCTTGATTAACTAGCAAACATACAAACTGATTCCAACCTTTGAAAATGAGTCAAAAATGACATGATATAGGCCTCAAGCAACCTCTCCCAACCTCATGGGTCGAATCCCTAATTTGAGGAGCTAATCCACAATAATATGAACTAATACCTAGAGTGTAGGGTGGTCCAAGTGACTCACTCTGCATTACATTCAACTGATTCATTATGACTCAATGATGAATTTTACATGATGAATATACCCCTAGGTAACTTATCCTTGACATAATTACATTTATCATGATGAATTACATAATTAGAAACATTATTTCTTGAAGAAAAGTCAAAATTTCAGAGAAACTTGGAAAAAATCAGCAAATTGGTCATTTGTGCCCTCCATTATGCATTTGCACCCAGATAGTGTCATCTGTGCCCTCCATGTTTAGGGCCACTTTTGGCTAACCTACAGGTGTCCAAATCAAGCACAAGAAGGCTTGTTGGAAAGAATTGCATGTCCTCTTTATTAATATGCCTCAAGTAATTAAAATGAAGGTCATTTTCCCCCTCAAAAATTCATTCTCCCAAGACTGGTATTTTCACAGCACCTAGGTCAAAACAGGGGCAGAAAGGTGGTTTTTTATGATTTTTTGAGATTTTTACCTATCAAAACTGTAAACCAAGGTTTGAAACATGGTTTTCGGAGATGAATTGCTCATTAGGAATCCAATGGTACCTTTATTTCCCTCAAAAAGTGCCCCAAACATTTGTGTAGTGCCTAGGGCACTGCGCAAATGACCAAATTTCTACTAAATGTCTTTTCAAAAAACTCAGAAAATCAGTGATTTTGTAGGACACTATTGGAGGTATTTCTCGTGTCAAAATTGGGCCCAAGATAGCTCATTAGAAATATTACCTTGCCTACTTTCCATATCTGCCTTCCTTTTTCAAAATTAAGATCATTTTCCCCCTCAAAACTTCATTCTCCCAAGACTGCTATTTGCACCCTCTCTTAAGCATTTGCGCTCTCACAGAAGCATTTACGCAACACATTTTTTCAAACAACATTTGGAGGCCTTTACAAACTCCAAATTCGGCCCAGGATAGATCATTGGAAATATTATCCTGTCTATTTTCAAATAATTATTTTATTTTGCTAAATGGACTTGGTTTGACCTGTCAAAATTGATTCTCCCAAGGTCGCTCCAGAAGTGCATAAAACCTCTTGTAGCACCCGTATTTTTGACATTTCTCCAAAAACATGATACTTGTGTAAACTATGAAAGTTTTTTTTTTTTTTTTTGACCTATTTTGGATAAAAACCTCTCTCACGTTTGTCAAATTCATCTATGTTTGGTTAGAAAAATAGTTTGAAGAAAAATCGTCCTTGTGTGTGGCAAATGATTTGTCCCTTGGAATGAATTTTTGAAAAATGGTGGGGACATGATGTTTATGAGCTGAAATGACTTCATGATTACTGATATTACCTCCCTTATGCCTCCTCTTCTCATATTTCTCTGATTCCATAGCAAACCCTATCTCAGTGGGAGAGGAAATTAGGGTTTGGTGTAGGCAAAACAGAGGATTTAGGAATACCTTGTAGAGGGAGGGGAATGAAGGGGTTAGGGTTGTCTAAATACTTGGGGAAATTTTGGGGGATATGGATGGATGTTAGAGAGTAGGGGAAAGTTTTATTTCAAGGATTGAGTGAGGGGAAGGGGTCCAAAAGGGAAAAACACAAGCCTAGTCTAGAAAAGTGTCAAATTGTAGCAATAGGCTAGGGCCTGTGGAAAAATGATGATTTTGAGGGATAGGGGTAATGGGAAGTTTTTAGGAAGTTATATTAAGGATAAAGGAAGGTGTAAGAGCATCAGGATACAAGTCTTGTTGATGATTTAACCATGGAAGTCATGAAACCAAGAAAAATGTCCTCAAAACCCTAGGAGAGGGAAATGTGCTTTCCAAGCATAACTGAGAGACGAATATGGTAAACACAAATACACTTAATTGGACATGATAGTTTGGAGCCTAAAATTTTTGAATACCTTTGACTACTACTACTCCTTCAAAATATTAATTTGATGGTGAAATGACCAATTTTCATGATTTTGACCCTATGACTTATTGATGGCACAAGATGGAAGAATGAGTTGAATGATGACCATGATGACTATGGGACTCTTTCAATAAAGAATTACCTGCCCATGATGAGATCCATTGACCATGGAGGTGAAATAAGTAGTAATGATCTCAATACCCTAGTCATGGTGGAAGAAGAAAACACCTAACAATCTAAACTAGTGAACAAATTTTTATTTTGAGACTCGATGAAATACTAAAAATTTGAAAACTTGATTGGCACTAACATTGGCTTTATTGGGGATGGCAGCTCCTTGGAGGTGTCAAGAACACCGTATACCATGTTCCTAACCATGTGGGCCAATACGGTCAAAACGCAAACTGAAAAACATGACTAAATGCTGATAACTTAAATGATGCAAACTGACTTTGAAACTGACTAAAAATAAAAATAAAAAAACTTACTAAACTTATTGATGGCAGCATATCACCGAGACTTGGGGGCTTCAAATCCTTATGAAAACCACCTGCCTACTGAAGACATATGTACAATCATGTGAAATTATTCTTCCAGTGTAACCAATCCAATAGATGGCTACTTACTAAAATTTTGCTCTCATTTTCCTTGAGCACGTAGAAAAAAAAAAACTAGGCCACTCCAAGTGTCTACTGAACATGTGCTTCTGGTCTATGAAAACAAGAAAATACATCTTCCCTACTAGTTGTAGAATATCAGTAAATGTATCTTCAAAAATATGAAATGTTACCTTGTCTCGAGATCCAAAAAAAACACAAGCACATTGTTCATTCTGATCTGAAAGAACACTTGATTGTTGATCCATACGAGAGCATAGGGAAGTTTGACTTTCTACTATCTGAGTGTTGGATGAAAATTCCTAAAGCATGAGAAACTCTATTTCTGTCTCTGGCATATTGTCTCTCTTAGGCTCATACTCCTCATATTCATATTCTAAATCATCTTTGAACAGAAAACATTTTTCAAGATTGTTAAACATGACAGCCCTATCTTCTTCATGAAAGAAAACAATATATGTTAGCTAATCTCCTTGCAGAAAATCATTATCACAAATCGGTTTACTCACAACAACTTCCTATATGGCTTCAACAGTCTCATGACTATCATTATTCAAACCCAGACATTCATTTTCAATAATGGAAGATGCTTCACTCACACATTCTTGACTATGTGAACACTGTTAGAGCTGCAAATCTACATTCGCTTGGGCTATAACATGATTTTTCAGGAGCTGATTTATTTCATCTTCAGACGAAGGATAAAAATGAGTTTTAAAACAATTTACATTGATTTGGTGATTTTCATTTTCAGGATCGAGAATTGGCACTTCTCTTTCTTGGTCCCATTCTATCTCATCTAAGGAAGGAGCTACTGATTATTTATGGCGATGAAAAGGGTTGTGATGTAAAGGCTAAAGGATCTCTTCATTCAAGGAGGAAATTTTTTATTCTTGTTGGGAAGAAAAATCATGAAGGGATTCTATGATCTCATCATCTAGACTCTTCATCCCCATACAAATTTTCAAGAAACTCAATGAAATTATCAGATATCTCCCAACAACTATAAATCATCGACAAGGAAGAATTAGGGCTTTGATAATGTTGAAAGAAAACTGAATGAAATTCCTTTAGAGAATATAAACTAGCAGATGGTAGATTCTCATACCATGATCTCGCTTTTTCCTCCAAGGTAGCCATAAACATATTCATTATACAATCTTCAGGAAACTCAATCTTTAGTCTATGAATATGCAAATGAAAGTTGACCAAATGCAAACTAGCATCTTCATCATCTTGACCCTTAAACTTTGACAATATTGATTTCCAATCTATATGAGGAATACGGTTTGGAAAACTAGGAATATGATCTCAATTCATAGGAGCATACCTTCAAGCAATCAAATCCATTTTGACAACAGTGATTTCACCAAGAACATCTTCAAACTACCAGTTCTTGAAAAGTGGAGTCGTCATGAAAATTATGAATCTTGGGATTTTTCGAAACTGGAGTCTCCAGGTGAATGATGCACCGCCTTCTTGTGCCTGATCGTTGTTCACCATCAACAATCATATATGATCTTTGTCCTTCTTTCCCAGGGAAGATTTGTCTTTTCACCTCCCCAGCAACGGCGCCATAATGTTATCACTCAGCCAGATTCCTAAGGTTGAAGAAGGAATCCCAACATATGTAACCACAGGCCAAGATTTTGATTTGATAGCTAGCCCTATCAAGTCAGAGAGGGCTCTCTCTAAAAAGGTCACAACCAGGAGGGTTGGAGAAATTAGGGTTTTTATGCTAGATATTGAGTGTAGGGGGTTGTTTGAATTTGATTTTTGGTTGGGGTTTCACTGAATGAAGAAATTAGGTCAAGGAAATCTAGGTCAGGGCAAATGATATAGGGTTTCAGGGATCAATGGGGCAAGGTAGGCACAAGGCTTATCACTTGAAGAAGATTGTGATGGAATGGTGTTGAATCTGAAAGAAAACTAGGAAGATCATAGGAGATGTATTCTTCTTAGATAGATGAAAATGGACAAAGTATGATCAATTACCCAAAACAGAGCATGTGCAAACATGTATTATGTTTATATAACTTGTAAGAAATCATGACATAGAAATGAAGTGAACATGAATACAATATATTCTAACAAATGATACTAAATAAAAGACAATGATAGACATCAATACCACAAGTATCCCATAAAATTGCTACAACTCCTCTTTATTAGCTAGCCAAACTGAGTACAAAAGTTCCTTGATCAACTAGCAAACATACAAACTGATTCCAACCTTTGAAAATGAGTCAGAAATGACATGATATAGGCCTCAAAAAACCTCTCCCAACCTCAGGGGTCGAATCCCTAAGTTGAGGAGCTTATCCACAATAATCTAAACTGATACCTAGAGTGTAGGGTGGTCCAAGTGACTCACTCCTCATTACATTCAACTGATTCATTATGACTCAATGATGACTTTTACCCAATGAATCTAACCCTAGGTAACTTATCCTTGACATAATTACATTTACCATGATGAATTACATAAGTAGAAACATTAGTTCTTGAATAAAAGTCAAAATTTTAGAGAAACTTGGAAAAAATCAGCAAATTGGTCATTTGCGCCCTCCACTGTGCATTTGCGCCCTGGCAATGTCATTTGCGCCCTCCATGTTCAAGGCCACTTTTGGCTGACCTATGGGTGTCCAAATCAAGCCCAAGATGGCTTGTTGGAAATCCCTATCTATCCTATTTCTGAATATGCCTCAAGTACTAAAAATGAAGTTCATTTTCCCCCTCAAAAGGTCATTCTCCCAAAACTGGTATTGTGCAATGCCTAGGTCAAAACAGGGGTAGAAAGGTGGTTTTTTGATGGTTTTTTTAGCTTTTCACCTGTCAAAACTGCAAACCAAGGTTGAAAACATAGTTTTATGAGATGAATTGGTCATTATGAATCCAATGGTACCTTTATTTCCCTCAAAAATTTCACCAACCATTTGCGTAGCGCCTAGGGCATTGTGCAAATGACCAAATTTCTGCTAAATGCCTTTTCAAAAAACTCAGAAAATCATTAATTTTGTAGGAAACGTTTGGAGTCCTTCTCGGTGTCCAAATTGGACCCAGGATAGCTCGTTGAAACACTATCCTGTATACTCTCCATATATGCCTTCAGTTTCTAAAATTCATATCATTTTCCTCCTAAAAACTTTATTCTCCTAAGACCGCTATTTGCGCCCTCTCTTAAGCATTTGCGCCCTCAAAGAAGGATTTGCGCAATGCCTTATTGCAGACCACTTTTGGAGGCCTTCCCAAACTCCAAATTGGGCCCAGGATAGCTCGTTGGAAATATTATCCTGTATAATTTCCAAATATGCCTTTATTTTGTAGAATGGACTTGATTTACCCTGTAAAAAAATTATTCTCCCAAGGTCGCTCTATAACTGCAAAATTACTCTTGTAGCACCTATATTTTTGACATTTCTCCCAAACCATGATACCTATGTAAAAATGGAAGGAGGTTTTTTTACCTATTATGGAAAAAAAACCTCTCTCACTTTTGTCAAATTCATCTATGTTTGGTCAGAAATACCGTTTGAAGAAAAATTTACCTTATGTGTGGCAAATGATTTGTCCCTTGGAATGAATTCTTGAAAAATAGTGGGGACATGATGTTTATGAGATTAAATGACTTCATACTTACTAATATGACCTAAATTATGCCTCCTCTGCTCATATGTCTCTGATTCCATAGCAAACCCTAGCTTAATGGGAGAGGAAATTAGGGTTTGGTGTAGGCAAAACAGAGGATTTAGGACTACCTTGTAAAGGGAGGGGAATGAAGGGGCTAGGGGTTGTCTAAATTCTTGGGGAAATTTTGGGGGACAGGGATAGATGTTAGAGAGTACGGGAAAGTGGAATTTTATGGATTGAGTGAGGGGATGGGGTCCAAAATGGAAAAACACAGGCCTAGTCTAGAAAAGTGTCAAATTGTAGCAATAGGTTAGGGCTTGTGGGAAAATGATGATTTTTAGGGATAGGAGTAATGGGAAGTGTTTAGGAAGGTATATTAAGGATAGGGGAAAGTGTAAGAGCATCAGGATACAATTCTTGTTGATGATTAACCATGGAATTCATGAAACCAAGAAAATTTTCCTCAAAACCCTGGGAGAGGGAAATGAGCTTTCCAGGCACAACTGAGAGACAAATATGGTAAACACAAAGCCACTTACTTGGAAATGATATTTTGGAACCTGAAATTTTTGAATACCTTTGACTATAACTACTCCTTCAAAATATGAATTTGATGGTGAAATGACCAATTTTCATGATTTTGACCCTATGACCTAATGATGGCACAACATGGAAGAATGAGTTGAATGATGACCATGATGACTATGGGACTCTTTCAACAATGAATGACATGACCATGATGATTTCCATCGACCATGTATGTGAAGGAGTAGTAATTATCTAAATACCCTAGTCATGGTGGAAGAAGAAAAAACCTAAAAATCTAAAATAGTGAACAAAATTTTATTTTTAGAGTCGATGAAGTACTAAAAATTTGAAAAATATTCAGACAAATTTAGTAAGAGGATACCTATTTGATCAGTGGTGACAGGAAAACTTGACTGGAACTAATATAATGTAATAAGGTAGGTGAGGAATGCATTGACCAAATAAATGCTCAATTTGGAAAATTGACTATGACAGTAACCAATATCCCAAATTTCCATATCGATGACCAGAAACCTAAGTAAAGCAGACTCCTAAATTTGACAGTACTGTGGAAAAAATTCAAAAAGTGATTGCCAACTCAACATATCCAACCATTATAGTAGGAATTATGTATCATAATCTACACGTAACTAAGATACTCAGGCTAACAACTAAGTGACATTGACTATACCTCCCGGGCCATAATCGATTGTGGTATAACACAACAGAAAAATAGGAAACCACTTATGCAACTGAAAGGGATTCAAACTAAACTATCACAACTGAAAAAATTGATTAAACCATAACATAAGACTTACCCTATGCTCCTAGACAAAGATAAACATAAATATATGAATTAATGGGCATAGTGTGGTTTCACGAAAGTACCATTCATCCAACTAGGCCAAAGAATATTTTCAAGTTGAGCAAGTTTGACAACTCGTGAATCTTTGATTTCCAAAACTATAAATGGCCCCATAGAAATGCATTTAAAGATTCCCTAGATGTTTCAGGTAATTTTTGTCATAAATACAAACTCGATCTCCAACAGAAAAGGATTTTTTCTTGATGTGGCAATGATGCAATTCCTTTTGCCTCTACTTTTCCACACTTTCATGAAAATATGCCAAAAATATTTGTTCATCTAGTTCCCATAACTCCTAATGTCATTTCACAATTGAATCATCATTTTTCATATTTATGGCTTGTGCAATGTATAAATTAGGAATAAGAAACTTCGTAGGGACTACAACTTCTTTCCCATATAGTAACTGAAATGGAGTGTACTTATGTAACCTCTTGGTGGTATTTTTATATTTATGTATTTCTGTGAGACCTTTCTCTAGTATTTTGTTAAATGCTTCCATTGTACCATTATCTTGTGGATGGTATGGACTACCATTATGGTGTTTAATAAGAAACTCTTGAGTCAAATTTGTGATATTATCATTAATAAAATGGGCCTCTTTATGACTAGTTAGACTACTTGGGCAGCCAAACCTGGTAATGATATTTTCAAAGATATTTTGGGAAACCAAACCTAGTAATGATATAGTCAATTGTGGTAATAATGTATATGTCTTTTGAATGTCATGCAGGAAGGTTGATAGGTCCAATGAATTCAACAACCCACTTCTCAAAATCTTGTAATGCTCGAACTAGATGTAGTGGAATTTCGTCTTGTTGAGAAGGCATACCAACCCTCTAACAAACATGAAAACATTTGGTGAATTCCTTAGCATAATTGAAAAAATTTGGCCAAAACAACCCTGCTTGTATTACCTTACTAATAGTATTTTTTCCTCCAACATGACCTCCCACAACTCCACTGCGACACTCCCATATAGTTGGTAGTTCGAAACGCGTCGATTCCAAAAATTCCTTATGTGATTTCCCGGAAGATTTATAATTAAAACTCCCATAAAGTATTATCCATTTCATGATTGAGGATACATTTGCAGAGAATATTGTCAAGACCCAATATGTATAACTTACTTGCAATGAGTTGGTAATCAAATTCTCTAACTATAATGTGCTTCATTTTTTTGTTAAATAATCCTCTAAGTAGTTAGGAACAACTTCAATTCGAAACAAATCAGCATCTAGGAGTTGATAATCAATAGAACCTCATGATTCTACTGACTCCAATCGAGAAAGATGATCACATCCTACATTAGGTCACCCAAGCTTCACAATGACCTCAAAAGAGAATTGTTGAAACAAAAAATAACCAGCGATATGTTCTTCCCTCCTAGACAAGCTTATTCACTAAATACTTTAAATTTGAATAATCTATGAAAAAATTGAAATGACCTCCTATCAAATAGTGGCATAACTTCTGAAGATAATACACCATCACCAAAGCCTCTCGCTTAGTTTCTTTATATTTTTTCTCCAAAACAGATAGCTTCCTATTAGAAAAATATATTGGATGGTCCAAGTTCCCTTCTCCTGGATGCACAAGAACAACACTAAGAGAAATTTTGGAAGCATCAATATGTACATGAAACTCCTTAATCCAGTCGGGATAAACTAGGACACGATAACTTGCCAATTTTTCTCTTAGACTTTCAAATGTAGCACCACACTAAGGATTCCATACAAAAGGTTCATATTTCTTCGAAAGTATTTGAAGCGAAGTAGTGATAGAAGCATAGTTGCACAAACAATACACTTCTTTAAATTAAGGAAAAATTGTTTACATTGATCAAACATTACCTTGAGAAAATTTGCACGTGTATTCAACATATTTTAGACATTCCAATCATCCATATAGACTTCCAGAAATTTATGTGTGTATTCTCAAAAAGCTACAAGGACAATCCTATAGAAAACTGCAGGAGCATTCTTGATTCCAAATGGCATAAAATGGTATGCATAAGATCCCTATTGTATAGTAAAATTGGTGTTATTCTTGTCTTCTTCTATAATATGAACCTAATGATAGCCTGAAAATACATTTGTCAAATAATATGCCTCTTGTCCTGCAACATTTCTCAAGATCTCATCACTAAAGGAATTAGGGAAGGGTCATGAACACGTGCATTATTCAAGCTGCAGTAGTCTACACAAACTTTGATATCATCAAAATCCTTCTTATCCTATATAGTTATATGACTTATCCAATTAGCCTCATCTATAGAAAAAATAATCCTTGCTGCCAACATTTTGACAATCTCATTCTTAACTTTCTCCTTAACGTTGGGGTTCATCCAATATGGATAATGCTTCACTGGTCATGCATATGATTTCAAAACTATCTTCATTTCACCTAAATCTCATTTTTTTCCTTTATGATCTTAAAAAAATGCAGGGAATAAGTCTTCGTACTCCTAGAGTAGATAAAATGTCTCCTCATTTGTTTGCTCGTCCCAATGATCTCCTATAGATTCCAATTTAGGTTTCTCACTAGTACCAATATTAAATCTCCAGAACTTGAGGGGTTGTAAATAAGGAGCATATTAAGGAGGATCATCTTTTATACTTCATTCTCCTTCAGACTCTTTAAAATAGAGATGTCTTAGTCCTTCCAAATAATCATCATCTACCTCCTTATCAGTCTTCCCGCAAGTGGAAACCATCTGAAAACCCAAATTAGACAGATTTTTGCAACCTATAGTATCAAAGGATTATGAAAGGGGCTTCCCAGTAGGAAACATAACTTGCTTAACTTATTTCAAGGCTTTTGTAATGCGAGAATATTCATCTGAAAATTTGAAATCAATAAAAAACTAATACTTCAGTTGATCCCAGCTAGAGGTCTATCTTTTCATCTCTTCTTTCAAAAACCAAGGCTTGGGGATAGGTCCTACAGTGTCAATAAATTTATGCACCCATAATTCACCAAGTGACTTTCTCTTTTCCCACCTTGTAACATAGGCCTTAATATGATTTTCAGTACTGGTGTGACCTTAATACAAAGGAATAGAACTTATTCCATTATCTAGCTAAGTATATCTACATAGAAGAGCACAATTGACCATATCCTAATATGAAAGATTGTCGTGATGGGCTACCCACCACTGAGCAGGAGTAGCTTGCAATGCAACATCCATTAAAGTAAATCATTGTTCTTTCGCAACAGTAAGTTCAATATCTTGTACAAAAATTTCTACAAGAACAAGATCATCAAAGATAGGATAGTTTCTTACCTCCATACCAATCCATTGGGAATATCATACAGTTGCACATATTCGGTAATATAGTTCATGATCTCCTTGTTTCCATTCTTCTAGTGCAACCTAAAAACTTTATTTTTTGTTCTATATAATTTTCCAACTAATAAATCCATCATCTATCTGTAGGGTTGATATAATCTTCCCTTTTGCTTGCTCTCAATTGATATAATTGTTCAATTCCATTGGTGTATTTTTCATCATCAATAGGTTTTGTGAATATAGGACCTCGGTAAGGATATAATGTTAAATAAATCTAATTTCATCAACTCCAAAATTCATGGTCTCCCTCTTCAAATAAATAATAGCATAATTTTCAAAATCTCAATCAACCCCTAGTAAAGCAGGATATGGATCATTGTCTCCAATGATGTCAATAACCTCAAAGTTTACATAGATTTTGACACCTACAATATCCACCTCTACAACTTCCAATCGACCAATAGGAAAAATGTTGTATTGATTCCCCATTCATAGTTGAAATTGGGAAAACGAAAACTTAGGTTGTCCCAGCGCTTCCAAGGTTTTCTTAGGAAAGATATTGACATCATTTTCAAGATATAGCATGGTGTCCTTAATCTGATAGCCTGTAATTTGAGCATCTATCCAGAGCTATTTCCCATCTCTCCTTTTATTACACTTGACCCTCTGAATCTAGCCTTTTGGTAGGTTTGCTGAGATAAGTCACTTAGAAAAATATTAAACTCTTATTGTGCCCTTTAACCTATTCTGCAATTGATTAGAGATTTTCTCATCACTCATAATATCAAGGAACAATTAAAACCACATTGTAACAGGTTGAGAATATTCTAACAAAAACTGAGGACTAGTTAGTGGTCTTCTATGATGGAATAAGGCTTGTCCATTTTCTTGTTCTACAACTCTAGGACTGTAAGAAGAGGAAATTAGTTCTATGAATATATTAGCAACATATTTAAAGTGCCTCCTCTTTTTAATGGGATCATATTTTGCATGTGAAGGTTCATCCTTCTTCATGAGAGGTTGTTCAAAATTTCCCTAATCGACACCAATTCAAGTGCCTCCACAGGTAACAACAATAATGGTCGGTTGTTGAACTTGTTCTATTTTTTGCAGTTATGAGTTAATTATATTGGCTCCTCTCTGTTGATTTTACTCTCCATCGGGAAATCAAATTAGGACAATCCTCTATTTCATGGGCATTAATGCGATAGTGTGAACACCATGGTATTTTTTGTAGCATACAATCCCTGGTTGCATGTTCATGTTCGCCACAATTGTAGCATATAACTATCCCTCTTCCGCCAATTCTTCCTCCTTTATACCCTGAAAATCCTCTTTCACAAGTGGGTTCATTCACTCAAAACGTGGAACAATCTATTTGATTAGCAAGAGCATCCAAATATTTTCACTGGTTAGTATCATGTGTAGGATATCCAGAAAACTCATAAAAAATGGAATTAGGAACATTTGAATATTTCTGCACTGTGGTACATAATTTAGGTGAATGACAATGAGATCAGTAAATTTCACAATATTCATTGGAGGACATATCTTTTTGGTTCGAAAATGCATGATATTGAGTGTGTCCCTAAAAAGTAACAAACGAAGATACTTGTGCAACTCCTCCTGAAGGCCTTGTCTGTGGAGAAGGGGGTCCTACCAAGACATTGTAAGGTCTCACACCCTAAAATATTGGACACTCTATAACATGATGTCCTTCGGTGTAGCATCATCCTACGCACCAAACCTGAGGTTGCCCAAGTTTTTCAACATTCATCTCCTTCAACCTCTTGATCAAAACAAAAATTTGGTTATGCAGATCAGGTAGAGTAGGATCACTAGAAGAAGAGATTTATTTGAAGTGGTTGATATATCCTACCATAGCCTCAATTTTCATTTCTTTCTCTAGGGATTCTGCTAAGGATGTATTCCTTGTTGTGTCAACAGTATTCATGTTAATGGAAATAAATATTGAATAAAACATTCTTTCTTGTGATATAGATGGATGGGATAAGTTAATTTCCCCATGACATCTTTGAACCTTTGCATGCACTCCCATGCAAATTATCCTTCCTTCTGCCTGATATCCCACAACTTAGTAAAACCTTATTACTCAGACTGAGGTAGTTTAAATTCCTTAATAAAGTCCTCTTTTACTATATCCAAAGTCAATTCTTGAATGGTTGGTGTAAAACTTATGTACCACTTAAGGGCTCTTCCCCTCAACATTATCTAGAATTAAACTACTTAGTTGGATATGTAGTTGCTATGGACCTCCATATGGCCTCACATAAGTACAAATGTCATTTAACAACTTCATCCCCTCATCCCCAAAACTTAGGGTACCAAGTGAAAGATCCCACTACATTACCAACCATTGGAATAGAATAAGGAAAAACTAAAACAAATTGTTTTGAACGATGTTGAGAAATATTCACCAAAATTTGTTGGCTATTACTAGAAGAACTACTAATTCTATCTATTTTTATGAAACATCAAATTATTAATTAGCTTAGAGAAGAAACTCATTGGATTTTAATAAAGCACACGGGGAAGGGATGGAACAGAATCAACCATGTTTTTGTGTTGAAAAACTCTGACTTTGGGTGAAAGAATGTCTTCTTTAAAGAAAATTCGCATCAAAAAATGCATGTCTTCATCTACAAGGATACTAAGGTCGGTCACCAAGATCTTCTAGTCTGGTGTTTTTGCTTCACCTAATTCTTGGTGGACATCATCACCATAGTGTTTTTATCCTAGCTCACCTTCTCTAGCTTCCTTTCCTCTGCTGCAACTCTCATCTCCTCTCAATCCTTTCTTCCGCAACTCTGGGCTAGCCAACACTTCTTCTATCTACTTCAACTCTTCTTGTCTCCTTCAAATCTCCCTCTATTCCTCAGATATACGAGCCCTTCTTGCTACCCTAAAATCTCTAGCATTCCATCTTTCTTCCCTTTCCATCGCAACCCTTTCCTCTTTGCAACTTTTCATCTTCTCCCCCAAGATCCTCCTCCTAGTGCGAGGGTTTTAAGTTGTCATATTAGTTGAAGGGAAGGGTAGAAATATTTCTTTCGCCAATATAATTTTGATCCAGAAACGGATTTCCTTCAACAACTTTCCTCTTAGCTCAAACTTGAAAAATTCTTCGACTTTTAGAAGGAATTATGGTTCTCTGTATAAATTTCAATAATATACCCATTCAATGTAGTTTTCCCCCAAAAATCAATTGTTCTCGTAAGTTTGTGATATAGGAGTGCAATGCACCCAAATATGATGTAGTTTAGTTACGATAGATCCGACTAGATCTTTGATTTCTTAAGGAATCTCACAACCTTCATAACCACTGATATATATTTTCAGGAAATTCGACCCAAAATGTTTCATATTAATAACTAGTAGGATCAAAGAAAAAAAATTCTTCACGCGGCCAATCAGGATTCGTTTTTCATAATTGTGTGTGTTGAAGAATGAAAGAGCCACACTTTTTCTCCCACCACATATGATTTTTTCTCTTTAAGACCAAACTCACCATTATTATAAACCCAAGTTAAATTTCAAGGTCCCAACAATGAAACCATTTTTTGGTGAAAAATATTGCAAAGTCCAAGGTTCTGCTTTAGGGGCCAATAAAAGGGTCCCATTGTATTCTAGCATGTGCTTGCATTTTCAATATTTTGCAAGGGAAGAAGGTCTCACACGAAGTGTTGTGAAGACTTAAGTGTATTATTGGGGTTTTATAAGGTGAGTGAATACATTTACCATTTTATAAGACAACAAGCATTACAGATCAAACCGAAGAGTCATTATGCATGAACTTAAATAGGAACTTAAAAAAAATTAAGCAAATACATAATCACACACATTACACAACATTTCTCCCTGTAAATTGTCTCATTTTATTCATATCAGGCCAAATAGAGCTTACAATCATAGATATACAATGTTACATATATATCTGATGCATCAGTTCCACCAAAACCTCAATCACAGATACAAGGACATATGATCATTGCATGAGTATGACTTTAGACAACATGTCAGCCTCTCTCTTCATCTATATATCATGCAACTCGCCTTGTAGCTCCTTTTATAGATTTTCATTATTGATAACATCAATCAACCCGCTCCCTTGATAATGTCAACTTTAAATCACACGCCTTGATGCAATTAATTTAACTCTCATGACATTGATAAACTTAACTTTGTGCCTTGATACGATCAGTTAAACTTCCCTCCCTTGCTGTTTTCAACCATGTTTTCATGCTTTCTTGACAATTCCCAAAGTAATGGCCTGGTCCAACTTTCCTTTTTTTCTTCTCACTTTATTCTTTCCATCGCCGATTTTTTATCAAAATTAACCAATAAAAATGAAGGGCCAAACAAAATGATCGAAGAGAATTATAATATGTTTTGTGTCCTGCTACTAGCTAACTATGTGTTTCCTTTAAAACCTTCATTTTAAATTTTGAGAATGGGGTTATATAGATTCTTCCCTTGTACCATAAGATACCATTTTTCCACTCAAAAATTATATTTTGATCCAATTTTTCGATTATAGAGAAAATATTGAATCTTTGGCATAGTCAATTCGAATCTCATCTAACCAGTCAAGAACTATTATAGTTTTTGTGCATGTTGTTATATCATCGTATTTTCGTGAAACTGTGTCAGTGACTATTTTATCCTTACCCCTTTTATGTAATATTTTCAAGTAAAAAGTGGAGATTTTCTCCATCCATTTCTGTCTTTATGTAGATAATGTTTTTTTTTGTAACAAGAATTGAAGATTGTTGTGATATATATAAATCGATTATTTTCTTCCCAAGGGGTATTGATGCCATTTATTTGATGCATGTATTATGGAAAACATTTCCTTATCATAACTAGACTTCAAGCTTTCCTTTTTGCTTAAATTTTTACTTTTAAAAGCTATTGGATGGTCGTTATGCACACGTTATGCATTAATATTGCCCCTATTCCAAATCTTGAAGCGTCACATTACACCACAAAAAGGCTTGAAAAAATATAGGGTTGTTAATATTGGAGTAGATGGTGTTATTTCTTTTAATGTATCAAAAAAAAATTCTACCTTGTTATCTCGTTGAAAGGAATCTTTCTTTAACAGGTTTGATAGAGGTGTAGTCTATTGATAAATCAGGAAGCTTGTAGATCAGGGTTGATTTCTCTTACTTGATAATTACTTGTGAATTTTTGTTGGATTTTTATTTCTCTTATTATGTTTTCTTCATCAATAAATTATCAAATTATAAAACATGAATATCACAAGAGACAAAGAACACGAAGATGTAGGCTCCAAGCCAGGGAAAAACCCCACAAGGGGTAAAACCAAAGAAAATCATATTCTTATAGAATCAGATCAAAGTGATATATCCAAGACCGAAGACAAAAACCAAGATTGCCACAAAGACCCAAGTGAACCCTCCTCCAAGCCATCTGCAACAATTCATAGTAAACAAATGTCAACCCTAGTCAAATCTATGAATTTTGGTCAATCCCTAAATTTTCATCCCTTGAAATTTTGACCCTGTGATAGCCTTATAAAACTACAAAATAACTCACACACGTGAACATAATAGGAGTAGAAATCAAATTTTTATCTCTCTCCTTTGAGTTCATTGGTTATCTTCTTGTTTTGGCACAGAAATCAATGATGAATGATGAATGAATTATCTCCAAAGTGGTCAATTTTCTCTCTATATATACACATACAGGAGGTCGAATAACTGCCTCTTCTACGCCTACTTGTCCAAGATGGCCAACTTGGTCTGTGGGGAACATTTTGACTCTTTTTTACTCAAGAAATATATTTTTTTCTTTTTCTTACAAGAATTCCAAATGGGACTTTGACTAAAAATAAATTTTATTTTTAGTCAATAAACCATATAAGCATGAAGAACATGCTTTTACTAGAAATATAAATAATAATAATGATCATAATAAATGAACATATTAATTACATTAATAGTACATTTGAATTTCATTGTGAATACCATCAGTAGTTACATTTTCAACACTCCCTCTTAACTAGGGAGGTATTCATAATGACACGACAATATACTCTCAAATTGAAATATTATCATAAAAAGGGATTCAAATTTATAGTCATCATCATCATCATAACCAACATTTCCAAACATAGCAAGTCCTTTAATAACATGATCTATCTCTCCACTACATCAAAGTACAATACTGGAAGGCATAAATTTGGAAACTACCATCGCCTCTCAATGCACATACCCCATCTGGATATTCACCAGGTATGTCCTTACAGGACTATTCTTATCTTGGATATCACCCATCCTCAAAGAATATCGGTCCTCGAGACAATTCTTATCTTAGAACCAAATCCTCAAAGAATATTTGTCCCAGATGCTTATCCAGTCCACCATTTTCCCTATGAGTGCCTTCACTAGGCTTACAGTTATTATTCCTGGCCATACTACATGACACATTGATAATATGGTGTCCATCCTTACTGCCTCTCAACCAGGGAGGAAATCCTCACTCCCTCTCAAACGGGAAGGAATAACCACAAGCCTAAAGTTGTCTAAAAAATAATCGCCAATGCAATAACTACTTGTTATTTTGTGGAGATATGTTGTAGCTTCTCAACTCCCATATACATCATACTCTCAAATCATAAAACACCTCAACCTTTCCTGGTTCTTTAAAAAATTCATGTAGCTTTGAGTATAATAAGTCATTAAATAGCTCATCAAATGACTTATGGAGCCAAAATTCTTCATAGTTGATTGCACAAGCCTTCATATCTTCTTCCTTCGTAACAAAATTTTTCTTTCACGCTTTCTAAGAAATTATATCAGCTTCTAATCATCAATAGTATCTCTAACAGCATCAGTATTGTCAATCACATTATAGAAATATTGAAGTTTAAAATGAGCATCCTAAGGAATATTATATAATTATAATGCAAATAATAATATAATATTAGATTACCTCATCAAGTTTTGGAGGGAAAAAAGAAAAAACTACTTTTTCAACTTGTATCTTCAACTTATCTCCCTATGATTTTACTCAAATTTCGAGTAGGAGCACCCATTGGATGTGGAATTTAATATTTCATCCAAGAAGTACCCATGCTATAAACTTTCAATGGACCCTGCTACATGAAAAATGTGAAATACATGAAAATATGTGATTGCAATCACGCTTTTCCATGCATTTCACATTTTTCGTGTAGTAGGGTTCATCGAATGAGTTCTCCTACTCGAAATTTGAGTAAAATCATAGAGAGATAAGTTGAAAATGTGAGTTGAAAAAGTAGTTTTTTTTGTTTTTAAACCTTTTTACTCCAAAAATGGTGAATCATTTCCCATAGTTGACATCATCACATTGAATCCTATTGGTTCTTATAAAGTTTATTTTTGTTGTACATTGTTTTTTTATGCCCATTATTTACCTCAAAATTTCTCTAATGGTGTGTTTTTGGATCGAACCAATCAATTGTTGGTATAAAGATATCAGAACTCTTCAAATTATTGCTAATGGGTCTTGTTATTGATCTGCCAGATTTTCTTTTTATCATAAACCACTCTGGATTTTATTCCAAACTTCAAGTAGTATTGTATTTTTTCATGATCTAACATCTTCCTCTTTCTAGTTGAGATAGGTAAACTTCTTCCCCTCTTATTAAATATTTTTTTCATGCTACCATCTAATTGACTTCTTTTGA
Organism: Pinus albicaulis; assembly: GCA_034641835.2. Lineage (NCBI taxonomy): Eukaryota > Viridiplantae > Streptophyta > Pinopsida > Pinales > Pinaceae > Pinus > Pinus albicaulis. The sequence continues at coordinate 637,767,491 of CM076573.1, forward strand.
TGCATACTTCAAACTAATTTCTTCTTGTTTTAGTGCTTTTCTATGTTCTTCCAAATATTCCATCTGTCAGCCACGCTTAGATATACAATGTCTTGACCTACAACATTTGTTATAAGACTATTAAAACAAAAGGGAAAATGCATAGACAAAATAGCAATAGTAATAATTAAAGAAAGTAGGTATACAATACTTATCCTTTTGAGTAGAGTCATCTCCCTCTTAATCTTGGATCTTTTCATCAAGCTTTTCATCACATTAACATGATTTCATTCCTGTCAATTTCAAGAGAGATATATATTTTTTTACAATAAAAACAATTAGTTAGGTTTTTTGTTCCTAGGGTTTTCTAATTCAAACCTTTTCTAGGGTTTAAAAATCATAGATTCTCCATAGTCATCAAGAGTTTTCATTCAAGAATTGAAAAAATATACAAGCATGCTAATGGGTTAGTTTCAAAACCCTGATTATAGTATTGGCATGTCTTTTACCCATTTCATTTTTTTATTACAAGGCTCAGTATTCACATGCAATGAAATACTCGATGTACTAAAAATCTACACAAACCCTTTTTATAACACATATTTATCTTTCAATAGATCAACCCATTCATGACCTAGGAGACTTGAAATTATATGTACTAAAGTTAGCATAGGTCATTAGTTGAAAAGAATATAGGTACCATATTTAACATCACCTGTCCTTCCTTACAGATATATTCTCTTTGACATTTGTCCTTTTCTTAGAATAGAGATACTATAGATCATACTTTAGTGAATTTGTTTTGTGACTAATTGGAAGCACATGGATAAGCTTCAAATTTCATGTCACATTTCTTCAACATCTTGGACGAGGATGTGAACAATAAAATTCCTGTTGGGTCGACTGATTTGACAAACTTTGCGGATAGGTCAATTTCATTGGTATAGTAGGTCCTTCCTTTATGTATAGGAAAATTTTCATAGTAGCTTATCATACTTGTGCCACATACTTTTTATTCTTCCACATTCCTCCTTATAGATAAATATGACTTGCTTCTTAAATTGATAAGTATGTTCCTTGGTAATTTGAATTACAAATCCTCAGCATATGATCCATTACAGTAGGATGACACGTCTCAGACCTTTCAACTCTTTTTCCTTGCATGTATCATGGATATGAAAAATCATGTTTGTTGAATTTATCATAAAAGTGACAAACTTATGCATATATTTCATTCCTCAGATCCCCAAATATTGTCTTTTCTCAAGATTTTGCATGAAGGGAAACTCACATTATCTTTGAATCCTTATAATAGATAGTAGGAATCTCAAAATAATTTGTTGTTGGGAAAACTTTGATCCTTATAAAATATGACTCTTAAAAATTTGACCTTTGACTTGGCGAGAGCAAGCTAGGATAGATGGTTAAGAGACTTTAAACTTCACTAGGTACATTTCATCTTTCTCCAAAAAAATTATATAGAATATTGTAAACTTCAGTGTTGTAGAGAGCTTTAGACATATTGTATGGTAAGTGTAGTTGTTTGGTAACTTGCATCATAATGTCTCTCTTTTGGTTTTCATTATATTCTTCCTTGAATATTTTTTTTTTCTTATAATTTTGAATTTTTTTATGTTATTCTTGTCATGATTCGGAGGTGCATATACAACGAATTGTCTTGAGAAAATATATAACAATATTTTTCCTTTTGAGCGAGGGTACTTTAAACAGAGTATATCTCATAAATAGATGACTAAGATACCTTTTCAAAGATGATCAATTTTATTTTTTCTTTCGATCTCATAATATCGATCTCTTTTCTGGGTCTTGACCTAGATTCCTTAGTAAAACTTCTTGTAATTATTCACCATCATAAATTATTTACAAATGTAATCACAGGTTCAAATATTTTTTCCAGGGTTACCACATATTCTTTTCACGTCACAAATCTATATATGCTTGCATATTATGAGACTTTGTATCCTTTGCATACCATAGGAAATGTCCACAAGGGCTCGGGTTATCAAGACTTGCATTGTATCTTCACAGGAATAGAAACTTTGCAAAACTAGCATCATGTATATAGGAGAAAAACTTGTATTATGTATAGGAACAAAAATTTCATCAAGTTTAGCCTTGAGTCTTCATGTATGCTTCAAAATCTTTGATATTACTCAAATACTTATTTATTATAGTTCTTCTTTAAAGGAGATAAGATACAATAGTACCTAGCAGAAGGTGAATAGATTAATTTTCACGTAGAGACTGGTCTTCTTACATATCACAAGAAATAAGACTAGACATTCCTTCTTATTTAGCTCAGACTTCAAACAAATACTGATGATAGTAAGTTTGAAACTTCCTTGAATGTATGGTACAAATTTTAGATAGGTGCTTCAAAGTTCAGACAAATCACCACATATATTAGAATATGTGCCACAAAACCTTGTTTAAGTCACCAAATAAATCTGACTTATGCTTCAAACATCCTTCTACAAAGATGATGAAATTCAAGTATTCTTCCTTTTATTTGATAGAGGGAGAGATAATTGCTGCAATAGAATCTTCAAGCTTCCAACAAGATGTAATCTTCCTTCCTTTAATCTGGCTTTGATACCATGTTCAGAAATCAAAAAGCTTATGGATTAAGATTTATTACTCTTACATGATAATTACTTGTGAATGTTTGTTGGCTTTTTATTTCTTTTATTATGTTTTCTTCATCAAACAATTACCAAAAAATAAAACATGAATATCACAAGAGACAAAGAACACAGAGATGTAGGCTCCAAGCCAAGGAAAAACCCCACAAGGGGGAAAACCCAAGAAAATCATCTTCTTATAAAATCATATCAAAGTGAGATATCTAAGACCCAATACCAAGACTAAGACTGCAAAAAATACCCAATTCAACCCTCCTCCAATCCATCTCCAACAAGTCATAGTCAACAAAAGTTAACGTTGGTCAAATATTTTAATTCTGGTCAATCCCTGCATTTTTGGCCCTTGAAATTTTGAGCCCTGAAATTTCATCTTTGTGACAGCATCAGAAAACTACAGAAGAACTCACACGTGTGAATATAAATAAGGTAGAAATCAAATCATATTCTCTCTTCTTTGACCTTCTCCTCTCCCCTTTGACTTCGTTAGTTTACCTTCTTCTTTTGGCACATAAATAGATGATGAATGATGAATGATCTCCAAAGTGGTCAAGTTACTCTTTATATATACATATTCAAGAGGTTGAATATTTTCCTCTTATAGGCCGACTTGTCCAAGAGGGTCGACTTGGTATGTGCAGGAAAAATTGACTCTTTTTTACTCAAGAAAAATGATTTCATTTTTCTTACTAGAGGTCCAAATGGGACTTTGACTCAATTACATTTCTTTGACTCAAAATAAATTTTGTTTTGACTCAATAAACACTATAATCATGAATAACATGCTTTGACTAGAAATAGAAATAATAATAATGATCATAATAAATGAATAAAATAATTACATTAATATTACATTTGAATTTCATTATGAATACCGACACTAGCTACATTTTCAACGTAGTCAAATGTGCATAGTTTTTGAAAAATCTTCTATAATATCCTTTTAATCCTAGAAATACTCTTAGTTTTGATTTATTTTTTGTTTTTACCATTCTTTGATTTCTTTGATATTATTAGGGTATCCATTGACCTTTTCCTTAGATATGATGTGGCTGAGGTATTTGACTTCCTTTTCACCAAAAGCACACTTCAATAATTTTTCATAGAACTGATTTGTTTCCAGTGAGGAAAGTACATCCTCTAGATGCTTAAGGTGTTCTCCCAAGGTCTTGTTATAGATATGGATATCATCAAAGAAAACTAATACAAAATTCTCTAAATATGGACGAACAAGTTCATTCATAATTACTTCAAACATCTTTGGGGAATTTGTTAATCTGAATGACGTCACTTTAAATTCATAGTGCCCTTCATGAGTTCTAAAACCAGTCTTCTCGGCATCTTATAGCCTTACTTTCATCTAATAATATCCTAACCTCATATCTAACTTCGAGAAGTACTTTTCTATGTGGAGTTCATCTAACAACTCATCTATGAACGGAATGGGAATTTTTTTTTAATAGTTATTTTCTTTAACCCTCAATAGTCTATACGTAATATAAAATATCCATCCTTCTTTCAAACCAATATCATTAGAGTTTCATTCATGCTTATTCTTGTTTTAATAACCCCACATTTTAATAGATCTTATATTAGTCTTCATATATCTGTTTTGTGATGATGAGGGTATCAGTATGGTTTGATACTCATTGGCAGTACATCTGGTTTAACTTCGATAATGTGTTATATATTTCTCTCGCGTGGTAAATTCATATGAAACTATTGAAATACTTTGTTATAACTTTTTACTAAAGATGCATTATATGGTTGTTGTGGTTGAACTATTTTTGTAATTAATAACTCTACTTGTTGATATTGTGAAACACATATTAGTGCTCCCTTTCAAATAATTTTTTTCATTTTTTTTTGAAGATACAATTTGAGTAGGAGGTGGTTGGAATCTGAACAATTTATATCTTCTACTAGCCCATTTGAATTTAATAAATTGTTTCTAGTGATTCGCAAAGTACATTCCCAATGTTTTTAGCCATTGGATTCCCAAAATAACATCTACTCCTCCCAACAGTATTGCGTAGAAACTAGACTCCAACTCATAATCGTCTAATTGTAATTTAGCCTTGTGAAATTTTCCAACTCCATCTTTTCTTTTGTCGTCTACCACCATTACTCTTATATATGTCGTTGGGTACAAAAATAGATTTAGGTTTCTTCCAATATTTACATCTATATAATTATGATTGCTTCATGTGTCTACTAACATAGGTATGTTTTCCTTTTTGATATGTCCTCTTAATTTGAAGGTCTGTGATTGTCTTACTTCTGTGATTGCAAGAAGAGAAATCCTATGCATGTCCTATTTTTTTTGTTATGTTCTTGGGGCTTCAACCCCCTCATTAGTCTCTTCATCTGAATCACTGCTAGTTGAGTCTTCCTCATGTTCTTCTCAAAAGTTTAAGTTTTTTATATTGCAATTACGTTCAGCTGCATATTTGTCTCCACATTTCCAACATTTGTTTTCCTTTTTATGTTTGGATTTTAGTATCAGTTATCATCGTCTCATAATTTAGGTGATACATATTTTTTAGATTTATCTGAGAAAAAAAAATTACTTGATTTTTAATTTGAATATTTTCTTGATTTTTCAAGACCTTTGAATGTCGTCTTATTGAATATGTGTTTTTGTTCAATGAGCCTTGCTACATCACTATCATATTCAATAGTGTTAGGCCTACATAGTTTCATTTCAGCACATATATAACCCTTTAGTCCACATATATACATTTTAAGTAGTTTATCTTTAGTGAATCCGCTTTGTCATGTCACCAATACTTCTCATTCATGGGTATAATCACTTACAGTCTCGTTCTTCTTGAGATGTACAAATCATCATCCTCTTCACCATTAAAAATTTTTAATAATGTTGTCATGAAACCTTTCCAATGAAAAGAACGAACATCACACTTCTTTGTCCACCATAGGAACCAATCGTAAACTTCTCTTTCTAGATTATTAAGTGATCATTATCATTTGTCTTTCACCTAATAGGGGGTTTGCTTCAAAAATCATGTTCATCTTGTTGAACTGGATTAATACTCTTCTATGATATTTAACACCATATTTTGGTAATTCATTTTTAATTCGTTGATGATTTCTATCTGGGATTCTAATGTGATATTGACATCCTGAAAATAAAATCTCATAATGTTTTTTATGGTCATGTTCACTTGTATTTTGCGAACTAGTTATCAACCTTTGAAAGGAAAAAGGTTGTATTGTTAACATGTCTATCTTCTCCATTAGTTGACTAATTTGTTCACCATGGTAGTTAAGTGTTATCATGGTTTTGTTGATTTTGTTGTCTCTTTGTAGCATTTTATCCATCTTCTCAATCAATTCTTTTTGTCCTTTTGTTAATTTTGTTTATGACTTTTCCAAGTTATTGAGATGATATCACACACTATTGACTACTTCTGTATAGTCGTTGACTTCGGTATGTAGATCATCACCATTAACCATTATGGAGTTGGTTCTTTTACATACCCCACTTTCTGTAAATATTTATAAAGGTACTAATAACTAATAATATTATATTACTATATTAAATATATAATTATATACTATATTATATTAATTGTAATTATACAAATTATATACTAATTATAAATATACAACTATGTTATAAACTAAAAAAAATGTTCATAAACTATGTACCTTCTAGTGACATTAGCGAGGGGACAATGTTATGGCACGGTTAATGATGGGGGATCAAGTTGGATAAATCACGACCATGGTGGGGGAGATGAGCTTCGGTCTATAACAGACTTGACGAGTGGGGGACATGAGCAAACACGGTGGTGTGGGTGTCGATCGAGGGTGTGGAAAGATTCCCTTGCATAATGTTAGTCAATCGTGGACAAGGAGTGGAGTCGTGTACTAAGGCAGGTAGGGACTCGCAGTATTCTGAGGTTGAATTAGGATTAGCCGACCACTAACAATATGTACAATGGTGGTGGCGGTGATACAGCGGGGCTCCAAGTGGAAATGGTGATGGCAGTGTAAATAAGTGGAGGTGATGTTAAAAGGGAGGCACGACAAAAGGAATAAAAATAGGTAGCAACAGAGCAGAAGAACTATGCAAAAATTTGTAGTGGTTTGTATGATAGAGGAAGAAAAACTTCGATATGACTATAGCGGTAATTCACTTTAATTAAGAGAATATATGAATATATTTATTATTGATGATTACATTCTCTCGTGAAGGTGTATCTAATTATGCATTGAATAGTCACGAAAATTTCATATAGTCATGACTCTTTGACTTTTCATAATCGATTATGTATTAATTTTTTTTTGTGTTTATGTATCATCTAGTTATTGATTACTTATTTATTTATTAGATTCATAACAACAATTGAAATCATTGAATTATCGATATTTATAATTTTAAAATCAATTCTTAGAGTTGTTATGGATGTTGAAATGAATATGGTATGCAAAAGTAATCATGTTTTGATAGACTACACGAAATATTTGTTGGGAGAACACAGGCACATAAAGAGATGGCTTGGATATGGCAATGAAAACAATTCATAATGGAGATGTGGACTACTACCTATATAGGTGAAAGATAAATATTATGTATAACTTCTTATATATTTTGGAAATATGATTGTTGTAATATCTATTTTATATGTTGTCTAAAAGATAAAGAGATAACTCATAACATTTATATATTTATGTTACGACATGAGTGGATGGTGGATCTATCTAGTAAAGGCAAATGATGAATCTTATAAAGTTGGAAACTTTGGGAATAAATACATTGTGATGGTATTGGGATCCTACGTTGTCAGATTAGAGTATGTCAGTGAATTCCTAGAAATAGAACTCTATAATTTTGTTAGAGGGATTGTTTAACAAAGAAGGGGATGCTTGAGCTTGTGAAGGTGGGTGTAATAAAGAAGAGACTATTTAAATGAATAAAAATGACTATAAAAAACCTATTTTTCTTTATGGTTTTTATAGGAATAATTAGAAAATGGAGAGATTAATTGAGTACTCATAAACAGGAATACAAAGGATGGTGTTATTCTTGTTGAGAAATATGGGAAAGCAAGATTATATGAGATTTCTCTTAACTTGATAATTTCTTGTGATGTTCTTTAACTTCAACTTGTAGAATTTATACTTATATTCTTCTTCTCTTGATTATTATAGTGTTCTTATCATTAAACAAATAAAAAAACATGAATATCAATAGAACAAGTGGACACAAAATATAGGTTGCTATCCAAGGCCAAAACCTCTCCAAGAGAGTAAAACCCACAAGAATTCTTCTCTTTTTATAGTCTTCAAATGATGAATTCCAAGACTTTTAGACCCAATACAAAGAGCCCTCCAAGACCAAGTCAAAATTCCTTGTATATGAGCAACAAATTTTGTACTCCAACAACTTAAGCAACTTCATACTTAGAAACTTTCTGCAACTGCAGCCCTCAACAATAATTTCAGCCTTTACTACAAGCCTGCAACTTTTCGGCCCTACTGTAGTAGCTGAAACTTCGCACATGTTGGATAGATAGGCTATTTTCAAGCCTTCTTACTCCTTCGCTTGGCTTTATTCTTCTTTCCTAAACAAATAGATGATAGGTCTTGTCTTTAGATCACAGATTTCGACCTTCCTTGGAGATCTGAAATTTTTCCCTATGTAGATGCAAAAACCCTAGCTTCCTCTTTGTACGTGTGAGATATATTAACCCAAAAAAAATTTAAAAAAATCACCTTCTAGTCCTTGTCTTGTCCTTCACTCTTATTTTTTATCTTCTACTTCTTCTTCTAGTGATCAAACTTCTTCGATAATCTTCAAATGAGGTTAAGTTATTCTTATAAATAGGCTTTCTAGGAGTGTGAATTATCTTTAATGAGGCTAACTTCTTCTCTTACGGGACTCCTTCTTCTCTTGCATGCTTACTTGGCCTTGGAGGGACTTTTGACACAATTTTGACTCAAATAAATTCTTTTGACTTTTTACAAGATGACCAATGGGGTTATTACATATAACAATGAATTTTGACTTCTTGACTCTTTGACAAAACCCTAGAAGCACACAATGGGTGCTAGACCTAAAAATAAATTGACATTGAGCATGAAAACCATGCTATAAAATTAAAATAATACAATTTAAATACATAAAATCAAGAATACATAAGATATTATGAATATGGAACATAGTTACATATTCCAACACTCCCCCTTAACCAGGGAGGTATTCATGATACATAGAAGGTACATGGACATTCTTATACTGAATAATTCTCGTCAGAAGAGTCAGATTAGTAAGCCATCTCATAAACTATCTTTTCAGTTTATAGGTCAGTGCATTTAATTATAGCAACCAGCATTTTCATATAGCAAGGCCTTGACTAACAATGTTGGTGAGACAATGATTTATATACACCCTCATCATTATCTCTCAAGGCACATACGCCATCAATATTTCCACAAGATATGTCTTTTTAGGACCATTCATTTCTTGGATTTACACATCCTCAAGGAAACTCCTCTTCGACTACTCTTTCCTATTGGATGTCCTACCTCATCCTCAAAGAGTATTGATATTATTCTTAAATGATTACCCAATCCTCCATTCTTTATTCATGATATGAAGATAAGAATGATGTTTCTATCTCTCCCTCTTAACTAGGGAGGATATACTCATTACTTTACATGAAAGGAATATACACAAGCTCCCTCTTAACTGGGACTTTTTTCCAACAACATATATTTTTTCTTTTGTGGAGAAAATGGTACTATCAACTGCTGGTAGGGATCCTCTTTTTGCATCATCAAGTCATGAAAAAACTTCAACTTCTTCATCACGAAGACATCTTCCTCTATAACTTCTCCGTGGGGCTAAAACCATATATTTACCCAAGAAAGTGAACCTTGAGGCATCATTCTCTATGTACGCCCATAAAACAGCTTGGTCAACTGATCCACCCACATGCGAGCAAGGATCACTTGAAGCATAGGAGCAAGCAGTCAAGATGGAGTCAGAAGAAGCACCTTTGGATGCGTGGACAGAGCAAGTAGAAAAGGCATCATGGGTATAGGCAGTTTATCGCCCAGTGGCAAAGGTTTCTCAGTGTGAAAGAAAGCCCATAGCATTCCTATTCCTACCACTTCAACTTATGTATCACTCAGGGCTGCGAGGCAGGGGTCGCAAAGACAATAGAGTACAAGGTGGAAGCAGTTTGATCCATACCGCAGTAGGGGCATCACCATCAGTACCAAAGGCGATATAGATAGGATTAAAGGCAACAGAAAAAAAAGTGTGAGCAGAGAAATAAGCATCCTAACCACTGCTAAGCATTCCTCTCAGTCTGAGAGCCATCAGTAGTAGCAAAGATGGCTAAATAACCAGGTGACCCTGCATCGTTGTTCCATAGAGTGAAACTCCAGCAGCTACCTATGCCTACATCACATTTGTTCATCGCAGCCGAGTCGTATCCGCTATTGATATTGCCAAGTGCAATCTCTACGCTATAGGATATATAGAGGCTGGATAGATTTCTCACTCACGCACGCGTCCCAAATCCCTATACACGCTCTCGATCTTCTTCTTATGCATGCACCCTAAATTCTGTTTATTTCTGAATTATGAAATTCGAACTTCCACAGTTCAAGCCTACGCACAAGAAGCATTCGACCCAATTCAAGTTATTTACCTGGGGATCCCGCAATTGAAGTTGATGGATCAGTTGTAGATCGAGATGAAGCATATCTATATCCAGTAGTTTGCCCCACATAGGTAAAAGTAGAGCCGGAGGCAGCAAAGCAGGTATGAAAGGTGTAAACTGCGCCTATTTACCCGGAAAAGCAGTTTACCAAGCTTACCTTGAACCGATTGATCTTTATCCAATTCCAATTAACCCAGGAGCCGTTGATCTAGTTGACTGAGTGGACCTAGCAGATTGGGATCGAAAGCTAGCATCTTCGCAAGTTTACGACCCAGGTGAACCCACATCTGAGCAAACACCAGTACCAGAAGCATCCTAGCCAGTTCGAGTAGCACCTGCAGTTGACCAAGTTGCACCCGTTGAATAAGCAAGTGACCCCGTAGCGCTATTTGTATAAAGTCACGTTCGACCAACAGCCAATTTTGATCGAACCGCTGCCTGCCTATTCAAGTACACGATACAAAATATGCGTTATCAGCCACTAGGTTTCGAGAGTCGCCCCGTCAGGGTCTCCAGTTATCCCTCCCTAATAAGTTTACCTCTTTACATGACGTGGTTCCTATACCGTGGGTTTGGGTAATACCAATGGCTGGCAGTATTCGTTCGCTTGGAACAACTTATTGGAATTTAACGCGAGATTATGGGCCATCAGATAGGTTAGATAGGTTGGACGGGATCAACAAATATTTATAGGAAGCATATGATGCCCAGACAGGGCCAGCAAATATGCTTTGTTTATCGCACTTTACTTTAGGAATCTTAGTCTTAGTAGGCACACTCTTTACTACTTACAAGCATGTTATCCATATGTTATTTACTTTATTTACTGCTTCATCCTTTTCAAGGGAATGATGCCCCGTGACCTGATCTTATAAGGCACCGGATTGATCCAAACTTACCTTTACCTTTATCCCTTCATCCTAGTCGATGGGGATGATGGGGTGATCTCTAACCCATTGATGTAATAAAGCCATGGAAAGACTAAAGTAGGCAGGCATGACATCTATTAACCCTTTACCCCTTATTTTATGAATTCGGGTACCACATAGAAACTTATGGGTTACTATTATTACACTTGGATTTAAGAGCATTGCCGATACGATTCAGTAATTAGACACAACTGCATTACTAGGAATAAATAGACCTACCTTATATCTTACCACTCGATGAATGAATGCTTAGCTACTGCACTATACCTTCTCTTGTAGGGCCGGACTTAACCCTCAGATATTATTGATGAATATTAGGACTGCATTCTAGGATAGGACAGGGCCTTTATATGTAACCTACTTGACAAAGACTTCATGTTGGATGAACAGCTCACTCTGCCTAGGAACGTAAGCCAGACGATCGATCTTGGAAGGGCGGCTTGCTTGGGTCGGCAGAACCCATTGTGCTATTGAAAAACCTCAGCTTCGCACCTGCCTTTACTTCATGTGCCTATCAACGTGTTAACCACCCTTTACTTGAACTGCTTAACCCTACTTAGTGTATGGAAACCACTTGCTTCAATCAGAAATACAAAGTGGGTACAGCAACTTTGAACCTCGACTATGAACCTTTACTCTTAACTACCCACCTGCTTCAACAACCTTCACTCCTTACCTAACCTTTGTTATGCCCCAAACTTACAGCGTTGAATGGGGCAGAGCTTCCAATCAATAGAGGATCTTTTGGACGGGCTTCCATATAGCATTCACAGGCCTGGACACTTGCTAAAAGGACAGATCCTTTGGTACCAACTATTACGGCCGAGCCTTGCCGATACGATTCATTAATTAGAAACCCACTCCATTGCTAGGAAGGAATAGACGACCTACTCGCCTTTCATTTACTGATACTGCCTGCTACTCACCTTCTACCACTTGAATAACTCTTACCGGTCTCCCTATACCACTTCTTTCATGAATCACTTAGTGGGTGGGTACAGCTATTCCCCTCTTATCAGGACAGCATGACACAACCTTTATGAAGTGTTGACAAACAACCTACCCACCTGAAATAACGAGGCTTGCCTTTACTGCGTACCACTCGATGAATGAATGCTTAGGAGGGCTACTGCACTAGACTTCTCTTATCAGGACCAGATGGATCAACCAACCTTCTCCTTACCTTTATTACTTCCCACCACACTTACCACCACAAGGATAGACTCTTTCAACCTCACCCGCCTCAGCCTCTTATGCTACACCCGCCTCATTGGAAGGAATCACCTGACTGAAATGCCTGAAATCTTATATTTTGATCAAGAAAAATTTGAGTTATTGAACCCAACCCACCCTACAACAAGTTTGCTTTGAGGGTAATAGACTTAGAATAGGGTTTACCTCACCCTCCTATGCCTCGTTCGAATGAAGGCGCCCACAATACAAAGCCGGAGGGAATGAAATGAAGCAAGTTGCCTCTCCCCCTTGTCGAGAGTTCGCTTGCTCACCCTTGCTCTCCTTTTTTCGAGCAAGCAATAAATTCCTCAACATCTGAATAGTGAGTCCCTCTCACCCTATTGGGCCTTGCCCGATGCAGACAAGAGACTACGTTCCTCTCCCCCTTGGTCGAGAGTTTGCTTGCTCACCCTACGATATTCGCCATTTTACCATGGTGGAGGTTAGGGAAGTTTGACTTCTCATTTTCTCATCTCACCTTGGCGGAGGTTCACCTTTTGACAACCTTTGGTTACCCACTTTTCAGCTTACTTCTTCATCTATCCCTTGGGGGAGGTTTTCTACTTTTTCGCTACTATGCTCTGCCAAAGGGCAGATGGTCATTCTGCCCGTAAAAGGGCTAAAGGCTCCTCCAATGCCCCACCCAATAAAATAAGGGATGTGAAGCATGGCTCGACTGTTAAGGCCGCCATCATGCGTAAGCATGACTCGACCACTGAGCCGCCATCGGTCACCATCGTTTTCATGCTCGACCAAGGGGGAGAGGAACATATTCGCTTGTCCGCATTGGGCAAGGTGCCTACATGCTACTCTATTGCTAAATAGATGATGCGTAAGCATGGCTCGACTACCGGGAGATGTAAATGACCAGGAATTGAATTTGATGAAGTTGCCCGAGCAAAAGTACCAGCTTATTGGTTTGAAAGGTCTAGCAATTGACCTAAAAGATAATAGACCCGACCTTAGGCCCCTTCGAGAAGCATGCCTGAGGTCCTATATTAACCCGCTGCCTTATGAGAAGCATGCATTAGGTCCTGAGATAAACCTGTCGTATGAAAACCACTACTAGGAAGTAGATTCCGTTGGTTCAGATCCATACCTAGATAGATACAGAGATCATTATAGGGAGTCAGACCTTAGTGATAGGGATCTAGACCCATACCCATATCCATCTTATCCATCACCATCTTTACCAGCATCCCTTCTTAGAGATCAATACTCAATAGCATCAATAAAATAACCCGTTGATACCAGTCGAATAAGCAGCTTAAGAAGCAGCAACACTAATAACCCAACCCTACAACTGTAGATCCATCCTTATCCTTACTCTTAATGACCAAGGACAGTATCACCCATTCTCCAGATCTTATTTTTACTAATAACTACCAGATTCAAGATCAATTGGCCACCCGACAACGAAAGCCAAAATCACTTTATTACCCATTATTTTTTTGCAGCATATACAGCTACCCACCACACCCCATCCATCTCTATATCATCTTGGTTGGGTCCAGTAGAGTGGCCCTCACCTGGTGGTTAATAAGCATTGTGCAGTAACGTTTTCCATTGGCCCTTTCAAATATACCTAAGAATGCGATGTCTCTCCCCTAGACTATTCTGATCTGCTATTGGGCATTCCATACCAACAACAACGCAGTGCTCTATATGATGCTCGTCGTAAGACCTGTACGTTGTTTAAAGCTGATAAAGCCTATAAACTAACCTTTGTTGTTGTTCCTCCTTCTCGTCCGGGTGCAGTGAAACCAATAAGCCTACATAAATGCCTCTCCTTACACGTTCTCCCTTCTGACACTCCAGTGGCCCAATCTACACCTAATACACTATCTATAAATATTTGAATGAAGTATGATGGTTGAGTTGATCTTTCTCCCTTCCCTCCTCTCCTGCATATAGCTTATTGGCAATTCACAAGAGGTTCATGCATTAATATGTCCCCCCCCCCCCTTTCTCTATTTCCAGGTTGGTGCCTACATGCCCTGCCCTAAATAACCTACACCATTAGTTACTAGGCCTAAATAATGTTGGGACCATCGGTACCTGGTTCTTTATCCTATAGGTCCGATATGTATCAGCTTTAGACACTCAAGAGCCACCTGGAGTGTATAATGTACCAGTCGGAGGTAGATCAATCTCTTACTGAACCTTCCCACCTTCGTAATAAGAAGACGAATATCCTTAGGGGGGAGGGAGGGTATAGCCCTATCAATACCCAGTGAAAATATAATACATAGGAGGTCTTGTGTGCAGTCGCTACCTTCCTTTCATCACATCTGTGCACCTGCCTGAATTGGGTATTGAATCCTCCATCGGGGGTACCTAATGAATGAAATCAAGAAAGATTTATTAGACAATGAAACCTTACCTATATCCCAGCTATATCACTTTCCCTTCAATGAAACATGTGGTTAATTTTTTCATGCCATCCTCCTTATCATCGAAGGGTGACTTTCTTTTTCATCATCTGGTTTTCCTTCATATTGCTACCTCTTCCAATTCATGTTCCTCCTAGATTCGTCCATCCAAACTTATGTCTATTATTTGTAGGTTAATTTCTACAATATTTTGTCAGTAGCCCTATTCCAAACCAACCAAATACTTGCTTTCAAAAATCAAAAGTGAATATCAAACCAAAATTACCTCTTTATGATGACCCTTCGTCATAACATCTGCCTTTGCAACATGAACATAATTTTCTATATGAATCCATCTCCAAGGTTTTCATTCTTTAGCATATTTATTGGGTTTGTTTCATAATTTCCTCATGGATATACCATAGCCAATCCTTCTTAACATCAGATGTTGATCATACATACTATCTATGTAGTTGTAGCTTACACATCTTCATGAACTCTCCTTTCAACTTCTTCACATACTAATTCTTCGGTATCTTTTTACATAGATCCTTTTGCATAGGAACAATTTTTTCCCACCACCTCACATTCTTCATGAGGTCATATGATGTTGATTCTCTTATGTCATAATGCATAAGAGTTCAAGGAATATTTTTTTATGTATTATTCAGAAGGAGGAGTTCCTTCTTCTTCAATCATGCTCATGAGATATAGCTTTCAGACCATTTTGTTTGGAACTAAATGACGACATGACTTTATCTATTTATTAAAATTACCAAATATATACATACCTCTTCCTTTATGTGGTCATCAAGACTACCTTCAATAGTTTCATTTTCCTTTCTTGAAGATGAAAATGCTTCAATCAAACTTGTCATGCTACATTTCCTATCATCATATCTGTATACTTCTAAACTTTGGATCCCACACTAGGTGGAATGTATAATATATATGTAACACTTGCTTCTTCCAAGTAGAGGTGAACCTTTTCAACAAATATTTTGGTGGAGTATCTTGATGATCCTTATACTACGAATGCTTATTTCTAATGATGATGTGATGAGATTCTTCCTTTCTATCTAATAAGATGTTTGCTTTAACCTTGCAAACTGCTACTCCTACTATCCTTCTATGCTTCTAACAGTGATGACATCTCATTCACTGCTACTTGTTATACTTGTAATGATTCTATCATGATTGTTGACTTAAAAATATGTAAAAATTTAATACAAAATATGTATTGCATGGATTCTCTTGATATAACTATTATATGCCACTATTAAATACAGAATCACTTCTACAAAATCTTTGTGGAATTTAAAACACAATTGCCAATAGCAATATCATGAAGAAAGATCAATCACACATAACACAAATAATTTACCCCAGGGAAAGCATATAGCTAAAAAACCCACTATTTTCTATTATGTATTATATCATGGATCATGAAACAATTACATACAAAGCTCCAATCCAAGAGCTCTTAGTACATTAGCTAACTATCTCACATTGTCATACAAAAATTGGCAAGTTCCTTGATCAGGAGATCGTGTGATATGCTCAAAAATGAAAGTGCTCGAAATAGGACCAAACTTGAGCAACTGAACAGGTATCATAGTTGTGATTTTGGTGCTGTGAACGAGTAGAAAAATCGATGTCTTATGAGGAAGATATCGCGTTGTGTCTGTTTTCTCAAACAACAAAAATTTTGTGACTAGATGCCCAGTTAGCATGCAAATACAGTCAGCAGGTATATTTTAGGGAATATTCCATTTTCCATAGCCAACAGGATTATGCCACGTGGCATGTTTTGGATCATTGATCTTGTGCTATGGAGATGAGTTCCTGACCATTGATGTGTTTTGATAAGGGTCGTTGGATGAGCGACATGTGGCAAGCCCGGAGGCTACCAGGTGTCCTCAGGAGGTTTCGGTAAAATTTTATGGACTCGGGGGGGTAGACCCCTCGACCTCTTGTCTGCACGCAAGTCCTCCAACCACCTCGCCTACCGCTTGTCACTTAACATTATAGTCCTCCTTTTTAATTTATGGTGTAATGGTTTAATCATTGGAGGGGGTGACCGCCAGCGGTCCAAACCCACTGGCAGCCCCAACATTTCTGTTCACATGTCACCATGCCAACACCGCCACATTAAACTTAACCCGCAGCATTAAGCGTAACTGGCCCAGTGGTAGCAGTCACATGGTTTATATAAACCATGGCAACAAACTTTAAAATCGACAGCTTTAACCTTAACTATCGGCGAGAGATTCGTTCACATGTCGCAGTTATATTTAATGTTGCAGTAGACGATTAGCAGGGGTGGTTTATCCGGCAAAGATGTTAACATATGTCACATGGGCGTAGTTTCAAGTTTTAATGCCACATTTACCGAAACTATGACTCCAGGTTCCATCCATTATGCAAAGTTAATTCAAACTTTAAAATCGTGTGGTTAAAGGCAGAAGGTCAGCTTGTGACCACTCTTCCCTAACCATTTCATTTTAATTCAAACAGTTAAGGACTGGCGGGAACTATAGCAGTGCCCTATCTTTAGGGTTTTCATTAAATTTAACTCCAATTAAGTGCCTGTCTCCACTTTTAGTGGAGCTTTTCTAGCTGTCATTGGGAAAAATGCATGGGGAGGTCAATTTATGACCAATTTTGGTGAAACAAGAGTCTACCTAGACTAATTTGAGCATTCTCGAGCCATTGGTGTAGATAAAATAGCCATTAGAGGCCTGGAAACACATTTAATATACAATTTTGAGCATAATGACAAAGAGGGACATGCCATTGGGAGCTGGACCAGCAGATGTAACCCAAGAGGGGTGAACTGCTTCATCATGCCTAATGTGTAAAACTTATGTGTGATTGTATTTCTCTGTTACACACTGATGTTTAGTGTTTTTAAGGCTTATTTTCATGCTTAAAGTTCACTAATTCATCTATGTTTCATGATTAAAACACTCATTCCTTAAGCAAACAAATGGAAACAAATTGTACATGTTTATACTACTGAAAGGAAACTTAGCACAGCATAACTAATACACTCCTTTCAAATCAAGTTGGTATCAGAGATATAGATTAATCTTTGGTGTTTTTATGTACAAATATTTTTTAACTATTTGCAATGGTTTTCATGCTTACTAGGCTCAAGATTAAGAGAGAAGGCAAATTTATGGAAACAAGAGGTTATCAAAGTGAGCCATAGCAAAGGAGGGTAAGATTGCCACATTCTCCACCACCTAGCTCACATCTAAAAGAAGTAGAAGCAGCATCAAGCATGCCTCCAATAGAAGAAGAAATTTATGAAGAGATGGATCCCAAAGAAGAAGAAAGAGTGTACAGAAAATCATTTCTTGACTTGACTGAGATGGTTAGAGTCCTTTATCAAGAAAGGAATGAGAAGCTAGAAGAAGAAAGGTCCAAACTTCACAAGGAAGGATAAGGATCATCAGGAGGCCATAATGATGAAGATAAATCAAAGAAGGGAAATGGAGGAAATGGAGATAGTGGAAAGCCACCATCATCACCCTCATCTTCATCCTCATCATCCTCTACTTCATCTTCAGTACATCAGCCATACAAGTCAAAGACCATGGGTAAAAGTCTTTTTCTAAAACTTGATGTTAAGTTTGAATTGCCAATGTTTAATGGTGAAGTTAATGTAGAAAAGCTAGATAATTGGATTAGGCAAATGGAGGTCTATTGAGAATCCAAAATTTTCATGATGATAATACCAAAATCCAACTAGATTCATTGAGAATGGAAGGTGCAGCACTTGTTTGGTGGGAAGCCAAGACAAAGGAGGAGATCAATAAGCATGGTAAGATTATTCTATCATGGACTGATTTCATTTCTGCAATAACACAACAGTTTTATCCATTAGCTCACATGCAGAAAGCCATAATGGACTGGAAAATTTTTAAACAATTGAAAAGACAAAATGTACAAGTGTATACTCAAGAATTTAGGAGAAGAGCTCTTTTATTAGGAGTAGATTTGCAGAGCCAAGACACTTTTCTCAAGTATATAGGAGGTATACATACCTACCTAAGACATACTATCCTCATGTTTAACCCTACAATCCTAGATGAAGTTTGTGTACAAGCCACACACTTAGAGGCAAGGGGAAAACAAAACATAGATGAGAATGAGGGAAATGAGTTTAAAGGCAAATGGAAGAAAAAGAGAAATGAAAATATCATAAAAGAGAAGGGAAAATTATTCTACAAACACCGTTCTAAAACTAGCCATGATGAAGACCATTGTTGGAAGATTCATCCAGAGTTGAAACCAGAAAGTTTTAAGGCTGAAGAGAAAGCCAAGGAGAAAGGAAAAAATGTTGCAATAGCTTAACAAGATTTAGGGTCAGATTCAGGAGATGAAACAAAAATCATAGCTATTGGACTAAAGAACATGAAGGGGAAAGAGAATGAAACTAAACCTAGTTCTAGTATATCTAACTGTCACATACAATCTCCAAATGAAGAAGAGAGAATTGAATTGTTTCATGTGAGGGTCATTTCCAAACATACCAAGGTTGACACATTGTTTGAAAGTGGGTCACAAGAAAATTAAATCTTTGAAGACTTGGTCAAGAAACTTAATCTTGAGACCATTCCACATCCGAAACCATATCCACTTGGTTGGATTTGTAAGGAAGCAAATTTATAGGTTTCAAAGAAGTGCATGTTGCACTTTACAATAACTGCACATTTCATTGACACAATTGAATTAGATGTTGTTTCGCTTGATATAATGGGTATGGTGTTGGGAAGTCCTTACATGTATGATAGGAAAAATATCTTCCATCTCCATGAGAAAAAATACCATTTATTCAAATATGGAAAGGAGTATATTGTGAGAGCTCAACGCAAAAAACTAGATTAGTTCTTTAGTTAATGCAGGGAAAATGAAGAGGCTTTTCAATGCAAGCCAAAACTTGAAATTGATGATGATTAAACAAAGATATGTTTTACATCATCCTTTTCAAACAAATTTTGATGTATGTAATGAGTTGTTTCAGTATCAAAGCAGATTGTCTTTGAAAGAAGATGACAAGCAGTTGTAGCAGTCGACATTGGTGTTGAACGGTGCTGAAAACAAGGTGTCAGTGCAAGAAGCTGCAAACGTCAAAGAGAGGGAAAATCAACTTGGAAAATAAGGCACAAGATTCAGAAATATTCATTGCTGGTTTCTGGAAGGCATGGTACAATGGCGAAAAACTTGGTCAAGAATCGACACAAGTTCAAGGCAAACTCAGCAAAAAATCGCCATAAGGACAGAATGCAAGGTGAGAAAAATTCCAAGTTTCCTTTGATTATAGACCCATGTAGAAAGAATATGTTAACTACAAAGATAGGTTGATGTTCTGCAAGTTCAGAAAATGTGCAACATCACAGTGTCAAAGACAGCAATGGTTGGTCGAATGAATCAAGGAAAAATTTGTCGTTTCATGAAAAGCTCCAATTAATGAAATTAGAGAAATTTCAGTGGATAAATATTGGAAGAGTGGGGACACGGTCTTCTCATCTTCATGTTCAGTAATCCAGAGAGCTTTTGGCATCCAAAAGCTTCCTTGTGGGGAGGTGTCATCAGGAGATCATGTGATATGCTCAAAAATGAAAGTGCTTGAAATAGGACCGAACCTAAGCGACCAGAAAGGTCTCGTCGTTGTGATTCTGGCACCGTGAACGGTTTGAAAAATTGATGTCGTATGAGGAATATATCGTGTTCTATATGTTTTCTCAAACAACAAAAATTTTGTGACTAGATGCCCAGTCAGCAAGTATATTCTAGGGAATATTCCATTTTCCACAACCAACGGGATTACGCCATGTTGCATGTTGTGGATCATTGATCTTGTGGTATGGATATGAATTCCTAACCATTGATGTGTTTTTATAAGGGTCATTGGATGAGCGACACGTGGCAAGCTCAGAGGCTGCCACATGTCCTTAGGAGGTTTCAGTCAAATTTATGGAGTCGGGGGGGTTGAACCCTCGACCTACGGTCTGCACGCAAGTCCTCCGACCACCTTGCCTACCGCTTGTCACTTAACACTATAGTCCTCCATTTTAATTTATGGTGTAATGGTTTAATCATTGGAGGGGGGGGACCGCCAGCGGTCCCAACCCACTGGCTGCCCCAACATTTATGTTCACATGTCACCATGCCAACACCGCCACATTAAACTTAACCCGCATCATTAACCATAACTGGGCCCGTGGTAGTAGTCACATGGTTTATATAAACCTTGTCAACAAACTTTAAAACCGACAGCTTTAACCTTAACTACCAACGATAAATATGTTCACATGTCGTGGTTATATTTAATGTTGCAATAGACAGTTAGGGGGCCAATTTATCCAGAGGAGATATTAAAATATGTCACATGGCTGTAGTTTCAATTTTTAATGCCACAGTTACCGGAACTACGACTCCAGGTTTCGTCCATTATGCGGAGTTAATTCAAACTTTAAAACCACGTGGTTAAAGGCATAGGGTCGGCTTGTGACCACTCTGCCCTAACCATTTCACTTTAATTCAAATAGTTAAGGATTGGCGGGAACTATAGTGGCGCCCTATTTTTAGGGTTTTCATTAAATTTAACTCCAGTTAAGTGCCTGTCTCCACTTTTAGTGGAGCTTTTCTAGCTAACATTGGGAAAAATGCAAGGGGAGGTCAATTTCCGACCAATTTTGGTGAAATGAGAGTCTACCTAGACTAATTTGAGCATTCTGGAGCCATTGGTGCAGAGAAAACAACCATTAGAGGCCTGTAAACACATGTAATTTACAATTTTGAGCATAATTACAAAGAAGGACATGTCACTTGGAGTTGGACCAGCAGATGTAGCCCAAGAGGGGTGAACTGCTTCATCATGCCTACTGTGTAAAACTTATGTGTGATTGTATTTCTCTGTTATACACTATTGATCAGTTTTTTAAGGCTTATTTTCATGCTTAAAGTTCTCTAATTCATCTATGTTTCATGGTTAAAACACTCATTCCTTAAGCAAACAAATGGAGACAAATTGTACATGTTTATATTACTCAAAGGACACTTAGCAGAGCAGAACTAATACACTCTTTTCAGATCATTCCTTAGCCAATTCACTGCCTCCATACAACCAACCTCCATTGCGCAATCCCAGCTGATAGCAATCCCTGAATGAATGGAATCCTGCTTGCCTTTACTCCACAATCCTCATGGGCACATCCAATGTGTGTGTGGTTTCATGTGTGCAACCGATAATGTTACAACTGATAGTAAATCTATCCCTTTCACCTACATATCAATTGGGTCTCCACTGGATCTAACATGCGTGTAGTTAATAGTAGTAAATCTCCAATTGCATGTGAGACTACTAATTATGAATTAATTAATAATTAATTCACTTGATCTATCACTAGTGTATCTTGAGTTACAACTAGCACAACTGAGTTTAACTCACTTAACTGAATTAAAATACTTTACAAATTTCATAACTACACTTCCAACTCTATTACAACTTCAAATCACTCAGTTACAACTAAGTCCACTTGCATGTTCCACTGACCAACCACCCAACTTGAAATTCCTATAGCTAACTGATTTTCCACTTCAGTTAACTATTTCCAAGTGCTCGTTGAGAATATATTATTGTTTATTGTCCAATTAATATTAAGGGGTAATAAGAGCCGACATGCAGTCTATAAATAAAACTTGCACATACATCTATAAATAGACCTCATCTATAAAGAGAATTTTCTCATGCATCTATAAATAGACATCCACCTAAAAATAGCATGAGGCTCCATCCTAGTGTAGGTGCATAATTTTCACTAGGATCTTCTTGTTGAATCTTAACACTCCCTCTTAACAAGAAAGGTGTTAGGTCCCTATATCACTAATATAGTCCCTTATTATTGTTAGTGTAACCCCCTTATTGTTATTATTAAACCCTTGTAACCCCCATTTTGTTATTATTGTGCCCTTAAATTAGTATTGTTAGGTCGGCTAGGATTACATTGTGGCCCACTAGGATTACATTATGGCCCCATGGACTCCTATATATAGAAAGGAGGTTTTGTAAATTGTATCATCCAAGAATTGTTCATTTATGTAATGTATTGGAGGTTTCCCCCTCGAAGTGGCTTATTTCTAAGGCGTTGATACCTCTTTTCTTCTCTTTTTGGAGCTGGTTACACAACATTTGGTATCAGAGCTTTGGATTCTATGGTTTCGCTGCTCCAAACAGGTCATCGTGGCATTTTCTCTATAACTTTTTTTCTACGAAGCTTCAGAAGCTGAAATTTTTAAGGTGCGAAGCTGAAATCTTGAGGAAGTTTGTCTAAAAATTTCAGAGCTTGGTTCGCAATATTGTAGGAGATATGATCTGTGGAAGTTAGGTCTTTTTTCAGGCTCCTAAACAGGTCATCGTGGCATTTGCGCTATAAAAAAATTTCTACGAAGGTTCCAAATCTGAAATTCATATGGTACGAAGCTGAAATCCTGAGGAAATTCGTCAAAAAAATTTCAGAGCTTGGTTCGCAATATTTTTGGAGATATGATCTGTGGAAGGTAGTGCTTTTTCAGGCTCCTGAATTTCATCTCAAAGAGGTGATCGTGGGAAAAGTGCAATAACTCTCTCTCTGGGCATTGGATTCGAGTGACGTAAAAATTGGTTGCAAGTACACGGATGGAAGTTTATTGGCTATCAATTTCAGAGACGAAGGATGAAACAGTGACACGTGGAAAGTCGTACAAGTTCGCTCTACTGAACCAGTCCAAAATTGGGTCATTGTGGGAGATTGGAAATAACTTTGTCTTGAAGAATCCAAATCAGATCATACCTGTGTCATTTGAAAGACAGTTCAGAAGGCTACTACAACAGTGAATTATAGATATTGAAGATTCTCAATTACAGAGATAATTCAATTTCAATACAGAGCTCCTAAAAAGCAAGTAAAAGGTGTGTATTTTTTTTCCGAATTGCATAAGTCTTGTTTGAAGAATCAAGTTGAATTGATTCCAAGGGAATATTGTAGAATAAATATCAATATTGGATTCTAAAATGGCCCCTAAAAATAATTAAACTCCCATTAAGCCTTTAGAAGGCTCTACTGTGACTCATGAAGATGAAGAATGGCAACATGAAATATCAAAATTACAAGAGCAAGTGCAACAACAAATTTCGCTCTCGCAAAGAACAACAAAAAATGAAATGGAAGTTTTGAAGAAAGGCATGGAAACTAAGATGGATGGTTTGAAGAAAGGCGTGGAAGCTAAGATGAATGGTTTGGAAGCTAAGATGGATGGCATAGAAGTGGGCATGGAAGCTAAGATGGATGACATGGAAGTTAAGATCGATGAAAAAATGAAAGACAACATGGAAAACATGAAGAATGATCTAAAAGCATACATGGAAGAAGCTTCATGAAAAGCTTAAAAACAAGAACCAATCCCAATGGCGTTAAATATAGTAGAGGAAACTCATGATGAGAACAAAATAAATGCTAATCGTGATTTCATAAGCTCTAATGTTGAAGGGAAGAACCACCATATTCCAAAAATGGATATGAGGAAGTTTTATGGAAAGGATCCGGTAACATGGATACTACAGATGGAGCAATATTTTGATCTCCACAATGTGCAAAACACACAAAAGGTACGCATTGCAACTTTACATTTAGAACAAAATACATTTGTATGGTATCGATGGCTTTGCTCCCGTAAAAAAATTGTCACTTGGTCAATTTTTACTGAGGAAATGATAGCACATTATGAGGATACAAAGAGCAACACCTTCTTTAGCCAATTGATAAATCTCAAACAAAAGGGTTTAGTGGGGCAGCACATTGAGGACTTCCAAAAATTGAATATAAGGGTAATTGATATTCCAGAGGAACACAGGATCGATCTCTTCATAGCACTTTAAAGGATAACATCCAACATGAAGTTCGTGTTTTGGAACCGGATTCATTGGAGAAGGCATTCAAGTTGGCAAGAAAAGTTGAATGTAAAATAATGGCGACAAGGAAGCCTACCACTCAATTCTATAAAGAAGAAAGTTGAGCATTTTCAGATTTCCACAACTCAGTAAGGCTTAGTGCACCACAACAACTGAAGAAAAAGATGCAAAGGCTTTGCTAAGGCTTGTGATAGCAAATACACTAAAGGTCATAAGTGTGGGCCGAGAAGAAATTATTTACAGATTGTGGAAGAGGTGGAAGAAAATGAACAAGAAAAGGATATACACCAGGAACCAACCCAAGAAGAGGAAGAAATGAGTCTGACCATATCATGTAATGCATTGGCAGGAATTACCACTCCTCAAACTCTCAAGATAGAAGGACATATCAAGAAGAAAAAGGTAATAGTGTTGATTGATTCAGTAGCACCCATAATTTTATTCATTGTAAGGTAGCCAAGGAATTAAATTGTTTCCTATACCCAGCACCAGAATGTCAAGTGATGGTTGCAAATGGAGGAACTATAAATTGCTCTGGAAAATGCAATAATATTAAGCTAACCATGGGGGAATATGTATTGACTAGTCCAATGCTTTCCATTCCTATGGGAGGTGCTGATGTTGTACTAGGAGTACAATGGCTACAATCTTTGGGGACGGTAGCTTTTAATTTTCAAGAACTTTTCTTGAAATTTTTTTCAGAAGGAAAGGAAGTCGAATTACGGGGTATTGAAGGGAAGCCGTGAAGGATAATAAGCTCTAATGTCATGACAAAGCTTCTAAAGAAAGAACAACGAGGCGTAATTGCACAATTATGCTCACTAGAAGTTCCTACATCAAAATCATCTATTTCTGCAGATCTCCAACAAGTCTTGGACAATCATTCCAAGGTGTTTGAAACTCCCAAAGGACTCCCACCTATTCGTGATCATGATTATGCTATTCATTTGATTCCAGGAAGTGTTCCTCCAAACATCAGGCCTTATAGATATCCTTACTTCCAAAAGAGCGAAATTGAACGTATGATTGCAGAAATGTTAGAGGCGGGGATAATTCAACCTAGTCAAAGTTCTTTCTCTGCTCCTGTAGTATTGGTACACAAGAAGGATGGATCATGGCGAATGTGTCTGGATTATAGGGAGCTCAATAAGCTCACCATTAAAGACAAATTTCCCATTCCTGTGATCGATGAATTATTGGATGAATTACATGGAGCAATTTATTTTACCAAGTTGGATCTTCGTTCAGGATATCATCAAATTAGAATGAAGACTGAAGATATTCCAAAAAACAGCATTTCAAACTCATGAGGGTCATTATGAATTTTTGGTCATGCCTTTTGGCCTTACCAATGCACCTTCTACATTTCAAGGGTCGATGAATTCCATTTTCAAACCCTTCCTTAGAAAATTTGTGCTAGTATTTTTTGATGATATACTAATCTACAGTAGGTCTTGGAAGGATCATGTTGAACATGTTGACAGGGTGCTCAAACTATTGCAGGAGAAACAATTATATGCAAAAAAAATCCAAATGTTTCTTTGGAGTACAAGAGGTGGAATATTTGGGTCATATTGTATCTCATGAGGGTGTGAAAGTAGACCCTAACAAAATTAAAGCCATTAAGGAATGGAAAGTCCCCACAACCATAAAGAAGTTGCGAGGATTTCTCGGGTTAACAGGGTATTATCGCAAGTTTGTTAAGAATTATGGGAGAATAGCAGCAACTCTAACAACATTATTGAAGAAAGATGCATTTTCATGGACTCCTGAAGCAACTAAGGCCTTTGAACGTCTTAAAGAGGCAATGTGCCTAGCACCGGTCTTAGCTACGCCAGACTTCACAAAAACCTTTATTGTGGAATGTGATGCCTCAGGAAATGGAATTGGTGCAGTTTTAATGCAGGAAGGAAGACCCATTGCTTTTCAAAGTCGTCCAATCAAAGGAAAGTATTTACAGAAACCTATTTATGAGAAGGAAATGTTAGCAATACTGCATGCACTAAAGAAATGGAGAACTTACCTAATGGGAAGACACTTCATGGTAAAAACTGATCATGATAGTCTTAAACACTTTTTGGAACAAAGACTATCTTCAGAAGAGCAGCAAAAATGGGTCACAAAGATGTTGGGTTATGACTTTGAAATAATCTACAAAAAAGGAAATCTTAATGTTGTTGCAGATGCACTCTCAAGAAAGAATGAAGAGGTGGAAGCATTGCTTTCTGCCATTTCTATTATCCAACCAGATTGGATAACTGAAGCAAGAGATGAATGGAAGAAGGACAAAGATGTATGGATACTCATTCAAAAGTTGCAGCAAGATCCTAGTACATCTGATACATTTAGTTGGAAAAAATGATTCCTTATGGTACAAAGATCGCTTATATCTTTGTAAGAATTCCCAACTAAAACAAAAGATTCTTCTGGAATTGCACACTTCTCCTTTAGGAGGACACTCAGGATTTTTAAAAACTTACCACAGGGTGAAGAAAGAATTTTTTTGGGATGGCCTTAAATCTGATATTCAAAAGTTTGTGGCGAAATGTTTGGTTTGCCAACAGAATAAAGTGGAAACAATTAAGACCCCGGGACTTCTACAACCTTTATCCATTCCAAGTCAACGTTGGGAGGAGATTTCAATGGATTTTATCACAGGTTTACCTAAGTATGAAGGAAAGAGTGTCATCATGGTGGTAGTTGATAGACTTACCAAGTATGCACACTTTTGTGCATTATCTCATCCATTTAAAGCAAGTACAGTTGCTACTACATTTATGGATAGAATTCAAAAGTTACATGGAAGCCCAAGGGTTATTGTGAGCGATAGAGATCCCATTTTTACTGGAAATTTTTGGACGGAGTTATTTTCTTGTTTGGGTACTCAATTAGCTCATAGCTCATCTTATCATCCTCAATCTGATGGTCAAACCGAGATCGTAAATAAATGTTTGGAAGGATATCTTCGTTGTTTTGTATCTGATAAACAAACACAATGGGTCAAGTGGTTACCTCTTGCTGAATGGTGGTATAACACTTCCTTCCATACCGCAGCAAAAATGACCCCATTTATGGCACTTTATGGATATCATCCACCATCCATCACATCATCTTTAAGGGAAAATTCGAAGGTTCAAGCAGTGGAAGATCACATCGAGCATCAGCAAGAAGTTCTCCATCTCTTAAAGGATAACCTGAATTTGGCACAAAATCGAATGAAACAACAGGCAGATCAACATCGTAGCGAGAGAAGTTTTGATGTAGGAGATTGGGTATTTTTACGGCTACAACCACACAAACAAATGTCCCTCAAGCAAGCAAAGAAGGATAATAAATTATCGCCAAAGTACTATGGTCCTTACAAGGTGTTGCAAAAGATTGGTACTATGGCATACGAATTGGAGCTTCCTGCTTCTTCGCGAGTACATCCAGTTTTCCATGTTTCATGCTTAAAGAAGGTTATAGGTGAAAATCTTCCAGTTCAAACAATATTGCCAGAACTTGATGAGGAAGGAAAAAACATATTGGAACCTGAAGCGGTCATGGAAACAAGAACTCGACAGCTACGGAATCGATCAATTTCAGAGTATCTCATCAAGTGGAAGAACTTACCCACTGAAGATTCTACATGGGAGGATGAGAATTTTATACAGAAGCACCCGGAGCTACTCAAGCGTTGAGGACAACACTTTTTTGAAAGAGAGGGGCATGTTAGGTCCCTATATCACTAGTATAGTCCCTTATTATTGTTAGTGTAAACCCCTTATTGTTATTATTGTACCCTTGTAACCCCCATTTTGTTATTATTGTGCCCTTAAATTATTATTTTTAGGTCGGCTAGGATTACATTGTGGCCCACCAGGATTACATTATGGCCCCATGGACTCCTATATATAGAAAGGAGGTTTTGTAAATTGTATCATCCAAGAATTGTTCATTTATGTAATGTATTGGAGGTTTCCCCCTCGAAGTGGCTTATTTCTAAGGCGTTGATATCTCTTTTCTTCTCTTTTTGGAGCTGGTTACACAACAAAAGGGTTTATCCTTCACCCTGATCCTGTCTCTATGGTATTAATTTTTTCTCCTAGTGAGCTCCTTCGTCAGAATATCTGCATCCTGATCTTTCGTAGGAATGTACTAAAGCAATATGATCTTCCTCTGCACACAATCTCTGAGATGATGATACCGGATATCTATATGCTTAGATCTATCATGAAACACAGGATTAATCGAGAGTTTAATGCAACTCTGATTATCACAATGAATCATTGTCAGGTGTAAATGAGAACCAAACAAACCAACCAAGATCTTTCTCATCCAGATAGCCTCACATGTAGCTTGACTCGCTGCCATGTATTCCGCTTCCGCTGAAATGAGTGCCACGGATCGCTGATTCTTGTTGTACCAAGAAACAGTTGTAGATCCAATGCTAAAGATCCCCCCTGATGTGCTCTTTATTTATGATTGGCTACCTTCCCAGTATGCATCTGTGAAGCCATGCAACTTCACCTCATCTGGTTGTTTGTACCATAAACCATACTCAGATGTGCCCCTCGGGTATCTCAGGACATGCTTGCCCGCCTTCCAAAAGATCTTGGTAGGCTTAACCATCGCTTGAATTAGTTGGTTAACCACATAGAAAATGTTTGGTCTCGTGTTCACTAGATACATCAGCAAACCCACTAAATGTCGATAGACAGTAGCATCCACTACCTCTCCAGAAGTAGAATCATCTTTCCTCTAGTTTCTTGGAAGAGGAGTATCCATGGGTTTGCATCCCTCCATGTGAAACTTACCCAGTATCTCCCTTGCATACTTTCCTTTTGACACAAAAATTTCACCATCTCACTGCCATATTTCCGATCCAAGGAAATAATGAAGGATGCCCATATCCTTCATTTTGAACTCATTTGCAAGGTCCTCCTTGCATGAGTGTATCAGCTTCTCATCACCAGTCAATATTAAATCATCAACATAAAGAACAAAGATTAAAATATTACCCTCCACCAAAATTTTCTATAAGTTTGCATCCGCTTCATTTTTGGTGAAGCCCAATCCGGTGAAATAGATATCTATTCGAGTGTACCAAGCACAGGGTGTTTTCTTTAGCCCATATAGTGCTATTTTGAGTCGGCACACATGCGGCTTGTTGTTGAAGATCTCAAATTCTTCAGGCTGCTTTATGTACACCTCTTCCTCAATGATCCCATTGAGAAATGTAGTCTTCACATCCATCTGATGAATTCACCAGCCCATCTCCGCTGAGAGATCAAGGATGGTCCTTATGGAAGAATACCTTGTGACAGGTACAAAGGTTTCTTCATAATCTATCCCCTCAATCTGTGAGAAGCCCCAGGCCAAAAATATGGCCTTGTATTTCTCAACACTCCCATTAGCATCTTGCTTTACCTTGTAGATCTATCTCGAACCTACCATTTATTTATCAATCGGCCTTGGAACAATTTCCCAAGCATTGTTTTTTACAATGGAGTCGTACTCCTCCACCATTGCATCTACCCATGTGGGCTCCTACACTGCTTCCTGAAAGGAAGATGGCTCATTCATAATGCATTTTCTCATGAGAGCCATGTATCTAGTAAATCGTTCAAGAGACTATCTTTGTCTGCACTATGAAGTAGGGGCTCCTACATTATGTGCAGCATCAAATCTCATCCTATCATCTTCTTTGGTACGCCTTCTGCCAGTTCTGATGGTTGGCTCTACATGAGTGGACTCCTCCACTCCATGAACCTCCTCTTGTTGTTGATCCACATATAGAGACTCATCTTTGGGAACCAACAGTTCCTCCTCCGCATGCAATTCCAACTCCTTCTCAAGCGACAACCGCATGGCTTTCCCCTCATTAAATTTTATATCCCGTCGCACCATAGTCATTCGACTATTTAGAAAATACACACGATAATTATGAGGTGTTTCTGTGTACCCCACAAATATCCCAACTTCATCAGTTGGCTCTAGCTTCTTCCTGGCATCCTTGGTCACATGCACATAAATAGACGAGCCAAAAATCTTAAAGTGTGAAACATCTGGTTTCTTACCAGTGAAATCTTCTTCAGGTGTACTCATGCCAAGTACTCTATGAGGACCACAGTTTTTCACATTAACCGCAGTGTTGCATGCTTCCACCCACAAATGCATTAGTAGGCCCTGATCATTCAACATCGCTCATGCTTCACCCACGATCGTTCTTTTCTTCCTCTCCATGACCCCATTTTGTTGTGGGTTATAAGGCTCTAGAAGTTCTCTTCAAATTCCTTCTTTGCTGCAGAAGTTCTTGAATTCATTAGAGATGTATTCTTCACCATTATCGCTCCTTAGAGCCTTCACTTGCTTCCCCAACTCTTTCTCCACCAATGCCTTAAACTCACAGAACTTTGAGAATGTTTGATCCTTCTTTTGCATGAAGAAGATCCAGCATTCAACAAAAATAACATAGTACTTATTTTGTTGTTGAAGCAACCGAGAATGGTCCACACACTTCTGTGTGAACTCTCTCAAGGATCCCCGAAGCATGGTTCTCCTTTTCATGAAAGGTGGACTTTACATACTTCCCCATGGTGCAACCCTTGCACTGATCTAAATGGGTAAGTGTTCGCATTGGAAGTCCAGTAGATATTTGTTGCAAGAATTTCAAGGTTCCATGATGAAGATGGCCCAATCGCCTGTGCCATAATTCACCCTCATCCCGGCTCACCACTTTTTCCACCTTTCCCATCATGGCAGCACAGCCATCTACCTCCAGCTTGTATAGATTCTTAACTCTAATCCCTATCCTCTTGGCTTGACCTATTTTTTTATGCTGCAAGAAAGCTTTTCCATCGCTGAAAACAACGGCATAGCCTCTGTCCTCCAACATTGCGACTGAGACCAAATTTTTCTTCATACCTAGAACATGCATAACATATTTCAATTGAAATGGTTTACCTAACTCCCTTTTAAAGGTAATGGTACCAATTCCATTCGCACTGTATCGTCCATCGTTGCCCATCTCTATATGCATCTGTAGATCTTTCTCCTCGAAGTCACTGAAAATTTCCTTATCTCCCGTCATGTGGAAGGAAGCGCCACTATCAAAATACCACACCGACCCCAATGCACTTGACACCATGCATGCGATCAAGGAGAATTCAAGTTCAAATTTTGAGGCAAGGACCTCACCAGCAACATCTCCAGTGGCCTTCTTGTTCTTCTTCTTCTGCAGACAGTTAGTAGCAAGATACCCATGTTCGTGACGGTGAAAACACTTCACCTTGGACATCTCCAGCTTCTTGCCTTTAGACTCATATTTAGAATGGAATTTCTTTCCCTTCCCTTTATTCGCCTTAGAATCCAAAGCAAAATCCTCGTCATCATCATGCTTTGATGAAGATCCACCTCTGGTGTTCCGCCTGAACTCCTCCTGCACCAGATCCGACCACAGTCGTTCCCAATCCGGTAATTTTTCCCATCCGTTGACAAAGTCTTCATAACTATGCCAACTCTTAGGAAGTCCCAAGAGAGCCAAGCTCACCAAATCACCATCAGCAAGAGTTATTCCCACACTCCCCAATTCATCCCAACATTGGAAAAACTTTGTGAGATACTTTGGAATGTTGTTGCCCTTTTCCATCTTGATCTTCCTAAGTTTATCTTTGTGTGCCAATTTCCTATGGTCGCTGCTACTTTGGAAAATATATGTCAAAGCCTTCCACATAGCATATGGTGTGGCTTTCCCATGAAGGCTTGAGACAATGTGGTCTTGTACTCCTTCCAACAGAATCCTCCTCGCCATTGCCACTTTCTTTTGCCATGCATCAAGTAATTCAGCATTTGTCAAAGTGGGCTTAGGAACATCATTGTCAATGAATACCTTCAAGCCATTATCTTCGAGAACCGCCTCCATCCTGTCCTTCCAAGAAATGTAGTTCAAGTTGCCCTCGAGTTCATAATCTAACCTCAAGACATTGAAATCCATTTTGATGTTAACTCAATTATAGCACCAATAAAGTCTTTCTGCAAATTCGAATTCTTTCCACCAACAAACTCAGCTCCTACTCACAATTGCAATCTCCTGTGCTCCGATACCATGTAGAAATTTAATACAAAATATGAATTTCCTGGATTCTCCTGATCTAACAATTATATGCCACTGTTAAATACAGAATCACTTCTATAAAATCTGTGTAATTTAAAACACAATGGCTAATAGAAATATCATGAAGAAATATCAATCACACATAACACAGATAATTTACCCCAGGGAAAGCATATAGCTAAAAACCCCCACTATCTTCTATTATGTATTATATCATGGATCATGAAGCAATTACATGCAAAGCTCCAATCCAAGAGCTCTTAGTACATGAACTAATTGTCTCACACTATCATACAAAAGTTGGCAAGATCCTTAGCGAATTTACTATCTCCAAACAGCCTGCCTCCACTGCGCAATCTCAGCTAATAGCAATCCTTGAATGAATGGAATCTTGCTTGCCTTGACTGCTTAATCATCGTGGGAACATCCAATGTGTGTGTGGTTGCATGTGTGCAACCGATAATGTCACAACTGATAGTCAATCTGTCCCTTTCACCTACATCTCAATTGGGTCTCCACTGGATCTGACATGCATGTAGTTAATAGTAGTAAATCTTCAATTGCATGTGAGACTACTGATTGTGAATTAATTAATAATTAATTCACATGATCTCTGACTAGTGTATCTTTAGTTACAACTAGCACAACTATGTTTAACTCACTTAACTGAGTTAAACTACTTTAAAACTTTCATAACTATACTTCCAACTCTATTACAACTTCGAATCACTCAATTACAACTAAGTCCACTTTCATGTCCCACCAACCAACCACCCAACTCGAAATTCCTATAGCTAACTGATTTTCCACTTCAGTTAACTATTTCCAAGTGCTCATTGAGAATAGATTATTGTTTATTGTCCAACTAATATTGATGGATAATAATAGTTGGCATGCATCTATAAATAGACATGAAATCTATAAATAGAACTTGCACATACATATATCAATAGACCTCATCTATATATAGAATTTTCTCATGCATCTATAAATAGACATCCACCTAAAAATAGCCTGAGGCTCCATCCTAGTGTAGGTGCATAATTTTCACTAGGATCTTCTTGTTGAATCTCAACAAAATAAACTTAATGTATGAGAGACCTTTAATATTAGAGGTCTTTCACTTCTTCCTTCTTTGTTTTCTTTTCTTCAAGTTCTTCTACTTCTTCGGCCACATGGGCTTCACTTCTTTCTTTCCTTTTCTTGTTTCCAATCTTGAGTTTAGGACAATTCCTTTTGAAGTGTCCATATTCATTACATTCATAGAATTGAATCTTAGACATGTCAATTTTCTTTTGAAACTTATTTTGAGGCTTGAATTTTCCAAACTTTCCTTTCTTCCTTGTCATAGCTACAAATGCTTTTGTTTTCTCATTTGATGCAATGTCATTCTTCGCTTTTAATTTGGTTTCTTCAATCTTACATAATTCCCATAGATCAGTGAATGGTGTAGCTTCATTCTTTCCATAAATTCTTGATACAAAGTCGCCCCATTCATCTCACAGTGCATTGAGTACACAAGTGGTCATCTCTGGGTTTGCATTGTTTCTCCTATCTCTTATAGTTTATCTCTAATTTTGAGATACATTCATGAGATATGAAGCTAACCCTTCTTATTTTGATACTTTCATATTGTATAATTCATTTCATAAATATATTATTTCCCTAGTTGTACTTACATAGTACAAATCTACAAACTTATCATAGATCTCTTTTGATGTCTTCAATTTTGCTACAAAGGGAATGAAAGAATCCTTGATAGATTCAATGAGGATTTTTTGAGCCCTTATTTCCCCTTTCAAATATTTTGATAGTGCTTGAGATTTTTCTTGAGGAGGATTTGTGATGGAGCCCTTGACATAATCAAAAAATTTGTTTTCTGTGAGAATCAAATATATATTTTTTTGTAGGAATTTATAGGGTAAGTTCCTTAGATCAAACACCAAAGGTCATTACTCACAACTAGATCACAAATTAGTAAAATAGTATTTTACGTGGTTAAAACCCTCAAAGAGGGAAACAATCCATGGCCTGAGCCAACGCGGCCACTTCAGGCAATTTATTAATATAAAGAAAGAAAATTTACATAAACTTGTCTCATAAATGGTCACCGGACAAATGACCCTCCATGCTCTTTAAATAGAGATCATGGAACAATCGGGTGTTAAGCCACAGATCAAATGCCAGTAATACCGAGGAGAGAATTAACCGTCAGATCACTACATATCATGACCGTCGGATTATAAGTTACAAATGTACATAGTTAAGAAACACACTTTACCTAACTCTATGCTAGACCAAGTTGTACTTAACTATTTCCTATGTGTCGGAATATCCTAACATCCCCCCTTAAGAACAACTTGGGATAGGATTGAAGGATTTACAAACGTGACACAATAGGAGAAGGAAGGAGGCATTAGAGCCTATCCCCCCTTAATGATAACTTTCCTGAACTCCAATCATAGATAAAATTTTGGTAAACTTCGCTTCTGTGAGAGCCTTTGTAAAAATATTAGCAACTTGATCATTGGTTGAACAATAGTGCACTTCAAGAACACGATCATGAATTAGCTTTCTGATGAAGTGTATGTATAGCTCAATGTGTTTCATGCATTGATGTTGAACTAGATCTTTGCATGGTGAATGGCACTCTGATTATCACACCAAAGTGTAGTTGGATGTTGTTGATGAATACCAAATTCGGACAGGATGTGGCGAAGCCACATGGCTTACTTGCTGGTTTCAACAACAAAGAGAGATGGCACATTGTTTCTTACAAGACCATGTAATGGGTCCTGAACCAAGAGTGAATACATAAACTATAGTAGACTTTCAATCATTAGGGTCACCAGCCCAATCAGAATCAGTGAAACCGATCAACAATGGAGATGTTCATGCATTGTAATGAATCTCGAACTGAATTGTACCTCGAATATATCGAAGTATTAGTTGCTTTCTAGTGACTTTCATGAGATTTTTGCATAAACTGAGAAACAAGACTAGCGGCAAAGGAAAGGTCAAGACGGGTATGGGTTAGATATAGAATTTAACCAACAAGTTGACAGTATAAGGTAGCATCAACTTTAGGGGAAGCACAAGTGACTAAAATCTTGACTCCCAACTGAAAGTGAGAAGGGGTTGGCTTACAGTCTTCCATGTGAAAGTGGCGTAGAAGATCACAGGCATACTTGGACTGAGAAAGTAGTATCTTCTTTTGATTGCAAGACTTGAAGACCAAGGAAATAATGCAAGTGTCCCAAGTCTGTCATTTAAAACCTCTTTTTGAGGCTAGACTTCACATGGTTTATATGGTTGGGATCACTACCAGTAAGGATAAGATCATCAACATAGAGAACAAGGATGATTAAGGACTTACCCACTTTCTTGGTGTAGACAATGTTGTCGGAATGACATCTAGAAAAGCCATTATCTAAGAGAAAGCTATCCATTTTGGCATACCAAGCCCGAGGGGCTTGTTTGAGACCATAGAGAGACTTCCTAAGACGACAAACAAGGCTAGAGTCATTTTGGATAAATCGAGGGGGCTTTTCAATGTATATTTCTTCATGCAAGTCCCCATGTAAGAAGGTGGATTTAAATCCATCTGATGGACTTCCCATTTAAAGGAGGCAGCAAGGGAAAGAACAAGATGGATAGAATTCATTTTTGCAACAGGGGAGAAGGTTTTAGTATAGTCAATGCCTTCAACTTTTGAAAATCCTTTAGCAACAAGACAAGCTTTATGTTTATCCACTTTTCCATCTGGTCCAAACTTTGTTCTGTAAACCCATTTGCATCTGGCAAGTTTTCTTCCCTTTGGAATAGGAACAAGATCCCAATTATCATTTGCTAATAAGGAATGATATTCTTCATTCATAGTTGCATTCCAATCGGGATGACCTAAATCTTCTTCAAAGGTGTCTGGATCAGGATTTTCTGGAACTTGAGACAATAAGGAAGAGGCTCTATCGAACTGAGAACGTATGCGATGTTGATTTGTAGGCTCACCTGCAAGAGAACCTGCTGCATCCCGAGTAGAGCGGACCCATTTTGGAAGTTGTGGAGCTGAAGGAAAATCCTGAGGAGGTGGAGGAGGATTTCCATCCTTCTTGTCATCATCCGAACTAGAAGGAATGTTGTCAAAAGTAGAAGAGATAGAGAGAGGTGGCACATATGTCGAGTTGGGCTCGTGAGCCAAAGGTGGCACACTCGCCGAACTAGGCTCGTAGGCCGATATATTTTCATCAAATTTTACATCTCTTCTAATGATTACGTTTTTGGATTAGGTTGAAGAATTTTATATCCTTTGACATCTTCAGAATATCCAACAAAAATTCATTTTTCACTCTTAGGTTCTAAGGCTTTATGGTTTCTCATATGGAATATAGGCCCGAGCTTCACTTCCAAAAAACAAGAAAGTGACTTACATCTGGTTTGATTGAGCTCCAGGATTCTTGTGGAGTGATATTCCTTAAAACCTTAGTCGGAATGCAATTTACTATGTAATTTCCACACTTAATGGCTTCTACCCAAAAATTAATACTAAGTCCTTTAGATTGAAGCATACAATTATCCATTTCTTTTAGAGTGTGATTCTTCCTTTCAGCTACACCATTTTTTTGTGGAGTATATGGAACAATATGTTGCAATTGAATACCATGCTCAGTGCAAAAGTTGATAAATTTGTTGTTAACATATTCTCTTCCATTGTCAGATCTTAACTTAAGAATTTGATGTCCA
The DNA here is from genome assembly GCA_034641835.2 of Pinus albicaulis. Taxonomy (NCBI): domain Eukaryota; kingdom Viridiplantae; phylum Streptophyta; class Pinopsida; order Pinales; family Pinaceae; genus Pinus; species Pinus albicaulis. The sequence goes on from CM076573.1 coordinate 637,805,160, forward strand.
GATTGTTTCTCAACAAAGGCCTTAAAGGCCAAGAACATGTTAAAAAATTCACTCTTGAGTTTTAAGAAGTATACCCAAGTGCGTCTGGAAAAATCATTAATGAAAGTTAAGAATTAGTTGTAGCCAGAGAAAAAAACAAATGGAAGTGGACCACATAAATCATTGTGCATAAGTTGCAAAGGGGTTGAAGCGTGCCAAGAGGCACATTTTTCAAAACTATCCCGATGATGTTTTCCAAGTACACAACTGGAACCAACACCATCTTGGCAAGATACCATAGGAAGACCTGTCACCATATTTTCTTTACATAGAGTTTGAAGAGAGCGATAGTTTAAGTGACCAAATTTATCATGCCAAAGTTTGCTCAATTCATCATTATGTGAAACAAAAACAGAGGGAAGACATGATGACCCAAAGTTGTCAAACTTATACAACCTTGTGGAATCATCAACAATGCCAGTAGCTAAAATATGTCTAGGATCTCTTAGGTCCTTAATTACAACATCATGAGGTGAGAATTTTGCGTTTTTCTCTTCACTTGAATGAGTTTGTCTAGATGAATGGTTCCAGACCCTACAACACTAAGAGATTTATCATCACCAACATAAATATTTTTGGTGTTGCAATCATTTAAAGAAGAAAACATGGCTTTATTTTGGCCATGTGGTAAGAGGCTCCAGAATCAATGAGCCACTCATGAGAATGAGAAGAAGAAGATACATTCAATGCATAACCATATCTTGATGCTTGAGAACCACATGCAGAAAGTGTCATTCTCGAAGATGAAGTTGAAAAGTTCTCCAAATGGATGTTGTGCTTCTTCATTGCTACTTCCAAGGCTTCCATCTTCTTAAAACATTTTGACTCTACATGGCCATCACGATTACAAAAGTTGCAATGTCGATCTGTCTTCTTCCCTTTGTTTTTATTTTCCTTATCAGTTTGTTGAGTTTTCTTTTCAGTTTGTGGCTGAGATTGGTTAAGACCCTTGTTTGGTTTAGGACCATTCTTTTTAGGATGTTGCTTCTTAGGATTCTTTGGCTATGGTTGTTGTTGGGTTGTTAAGGCTTTCTTAGAAGAGTGTCCAGTATTAATAAGACCAAGGTGTAAGATTTTTCCTTGTTCTCTTATCAAAGAATCGCAAAAGGCATCAAAAGAGGGGGACTTGTAGGTTGTTCCTTGAGAAATGAGGGTTCCTCTAGTGGAATGGAAGGTGGAAACAAATACAGAGTATGCAGGGCCTAGCTTAGCAAGAATGGAATAGATAAGACTGCCATGTTCCTTTGATAACTTACAACCTTCTAAAAGAAGTATAAGGGTCTTGAATTTGGACAAAAATTCTTCAATAGAGGAGAAATTATTGGGGTCCAAAGTAAGCAACTCATTTTCAAGCTGGTGGGCTCTGATTTCATTTTTAATAACAAAAATATTATTTAGCATTTTCATACCTTCAGCGGGGGAGTCAATTTCTTGGATATGAAATATAAGATCTTGAAAAATGGACATTCCTATCAACCCTCGTGCTTGATCTTGTTCATTTTCCCATTTAACCATTTTCTCTGCATCGGTAGGTTTAGATTTATGTTATAATGCTATTCTATAAAGCCCTTTACTTCTAAGTAAGTCTACCATGTAGGATAACCATTGGAAATAATTGATGTTGTTAAGAATAACCGGGCATGCACTTTCCATTTTAAAAAATTGAAGCTAAAAAGGTTGAAACTAACTGCTCAAATAGAAATATCTCAAAAAAATAGGCCGATTCAAAAAAAGAGCTCTAAAAAGGCTTTCGGATGAAGAAGTTATGTATTTTTGAAAAACAATTGTAGTAGATGCCGAGTAGTTACGTGATAAGTTGATGATGAAGTTGTAATTTAAAAAAAAATCTTCTCATTTTCCAAACTTAATATAATAAACTCAATTTTAAAAAAATACTACTTTATGTGGCCGACTTTTATAAATAAGTGAGAGTCACTTTTACAATGTTACTTTTACATGTGCTTATTAAATAAAACTTTTTTTTAAAGACAACATGACAAAAAACTTTTTAAGAAAAAACAACTTGACAAAAAAAAATTAGAAAAAAAAAAGCTTGACAAAGAGACTTGAACCCAAGACCTCTATTCTCATAAAGTAACTTTACACCAAGTGACCTAGTAAAAAAATTATGTAATAGTTTGAAAAGAGGAAGAGGATTTTTTTTTGTTCTTCAGTGTACGTGTTTTTTTTGCAAAAAAACAACCATGCAAACAAAAAAAATACAAGCCTTACGGTAGAACGTTAGATTTCCGGTTAGTCCACCCAGCAACTATATTTTTCTCGTTATTTATAATTTTCTGGGATCGCACAAAGTCGCGGGGAAAGAAGATACGTAGCAGAAAAATCTTGTCTCTCTGTCTCTGATTTGCGAGATCGCACACAACGCGGATAAAAGAGCATACATAGCATAAAAATCTCGTCTTTTTGTTTTTGATTTGTCAGATCGCACACAATGCAAAGCAAAGAGCATACGCAGAGAAGAGGGTATAGATCCGGTAATTAAAAAAAGACTACAAACCGAAATAAATAGAGGGATAAACAAATATAACTGCAAAAAAATGCTTTATACCTCCAGATCTAAAATGACATAACTTGGGCAACCAGAAACTTTTTTGCATGAAACGAAAGTGGTTCTCACTGTAACAGAGGTTTCAGACACAACAAAGTAGTTCTCTCGGCCTGAAAGTGGTCAGAAATAGTAAATCTAGAAAACGGCAGTCGCATGCAGTCAAACCAGCTTCAGATTTGGATCAACAATGGATGCGACCCTCAAAACAACTTTGATACCATGCAGGAATTTATAGAGTAAGTTCCTTAGATAAAACACCAAAGGTCACTGCGCACAAACAGATCACAAATCAGTACATCAGTATTTGACGTGGTTAAAACCCTCAAAGAGGGAAACAGTCCACGCCCTGAGCCAACACAGCCACTTCAGGGAATTTATTAATATAAAGAAAGAATATTTACATAAGTTTCTATCATAAACAGTCACCAGAAAAATGACCCTCCATGCTCTTTAAATAGAGATCATGGACCAATCGGGTGTTAAGCCACGGATCAAGTGTGGGTAATACCGAGGAGAGAATGAATCGTCGAATCACTACATATCGTGACCGTCGAATTAAATGTTACAAATGTACATAGTAAAAAATCACACTTTACCTTACTCTACGCTAGACCAAGTATTTCCTATGTTCCGGAATATCCTAACATCTTCTTCCATGCAAGGTAGTTTGATGTACCAATAAATTTATTGTTCTCCTTGCAGAAAGTAGTCACTTGATTTGAAGGTTGAGACATAAATATAAAGTACTTGCTTGATAAATGAAGATGCCTCCTTCCTGATGATGTTCTCCAATAGAATGAGTGAGGAATGGCAATGCTTATTCTTCAAGATGAGGAGAGATGTTCTCCCCCCTTCAAAAATGCTTGAGTTCTGCTCTTTTCTTCAATACAAGGAAGATTACTTTGATTTCTTTGATGGTGATGAAGTGTTCTTCTTGCTTCCTTTGGATGATGATGTAGAATGTACAGGCTTCCCAAGATGCTTCAAATATGTAGAGTCCTCATTTCTTGAAGATGGAGGTAGGGTCCTTGAGGTCTTATTTTCTTTTTCCAAAAGTTTCCTTCAAAATGGTGCAGTTTTTGTGAAGTGATGACTAGTTCTCCCTGATGCTCCTCCTCTTATATTTGGCCCTTATGTATCCTTTGTCAATTGTGTAATCTTAAAGTTTCCTTTTCTTGTCACCTTAGCTCTGATACGATGTTGAGAAATCTAGGGCATCTAGATTATATGAGGTTTCTCTTAACTTGATAATTGTTTGTGATGTTCTTTGATTTCAACTTGTAGAATTTATAATTAGCTTCTTCTTCTCTTGATTATTATAGTGTTCTTATCATCAAACAACTACCAAAACATGAAGATCAATAGAACAAGTGGAAAAAAGATATAGGATGCTAGCCAAGGCCAAAACCTATCCAAAAGAGGAAAACCTACAAGAATTCTTCTCTTCTTATAGAATCTTCAAATGATGAATTCCAAGACCTTTAGACCCAAGACAAAGAACCCTCCAAGACCAAGTCAACCTTCCTTGTAGATGAGCAAGAAATTTTGTCCTTCCAGCAACTTTAGCAACTTCGTCCCTAGCAACTTTAGCAACTTCGTCCCTAGCAACTTTCTGCAACTTCAACCCCTAACAATAAATTTTGGCCTTTACTGCTGGTCTGCAACTTTTCGGCCCTACTCCAACAGCTACAACTTCGCACATGTGGGATACATAGGTTATTTTTAGGCCTTCTTACTCCCTTGCTTGTCTTGCTTCTTCTTTCTTGAACAAATAGGTGATATTTCTTGTCTTTTGATCACCGATTTTGACCTTCCTTGTGTTGGCATGTGTTGTCCTTGATGGCAGCTTAATTGATGAAATGAGATGATTGGCAATATGTTGTAGAGTGTTGTCCTTGATGGCAACCTATCTGATGAAGTTGTATTTGATGAACTTGATGTAAATCTGATGTATCTACAATTAGTACAGAAGTTGCAGAAGAAAGAATCTCCAGTATATGCAAGAAGAATGTTAAACAAGGTATGTCACAAAGCATACGCGTGTTTGTTCAGGGGAAGTCGCGTATGCACGCGGAAAAGCACGGGCCAAGTCGTGTATGCCCAATTGCGCTCTAAATGTATAAAACCAGGGGTTACTACCATGGTATTGACCCATTGTATTGAGCGCTGGATTGTCTAATTGATCCCGCCCAGGAATACCATCGGAAGTGAAATGGTTTTGGCTCATGGTATTGACTAAGGCTAAATCTATTTAAGGAGAAGAATTTCATTGTGCAAAATGTGTGTGCAAGATGTCTGGGTTTTAATGAAAACTTCACTCCGAAGTTAATCTGTATGGTTGAACTCTGTTCTTAATCGATAGATCTGAATCTTTGATGCGCCTATGAATATGATGAAGGATCAAAATCTCTAGATCTGGAAATAATGAATCTCTAGGATGATCTGAAAAGAGGTAATAAAGACCTGGCGCAAATCTGTTGAAGAAGTTGAAGAAATATAGGTAAGTTCATAGACCTGGTCTGTTCTGCAAAGTTTATCTTTTATAGATCTATACACAGGTTCGTTTCATGGAAGGCGCGTGTATACGCGGATATGTTTAAACAAAGGCGCATATGGGATGTTAGGGTTTTTCTGAAAAAAGTGCACAAATGTATACGCGGGTTCTCTTCATTAAAAGCGCGTATATACGCGGGTCTGTTTAAAGAAAAGCGCGTATGGTATCTAAACTGATGTTTGCTCAAAGCTGATTGAGTTTCTGCACATCTATTCTGAAGTCTAGGCTATCTCTGATATTCAGATTACAGTGGTTTCACTGTTCTGTTTGATGGAATGAAAAAGGATGTTTGTTGATATGTGAAGAATTGTGTTGAAGCTGTATGATCCAGTTTGAAAATTGATGAAATGTGGTCTGCAGTGGATCTGAGGGTTGAAGCCTTCAATCTGAAAGTAGAAGCTTTCTGTCAGTAGAGGTTGGTGCTAAAATCAGGGGGTAGGAGCTCCCTTCCAGGTGAGGCTGGTAAACGAGAGCAGGGAGTTATTGCTCCCTTCCAGGAGAGGCTGGTAAACGAGAGAAGGTTGTAGCCTTCTGCAGGTGGGTGCCTGTGTGCTGGTATGAGTCTGCGCCAGTACATGTTGTAAGAAGTTTTCTTAATAATAAAGATTGAAGACTGAGACGACGGCAGCGGTGGTTTTCTCCCGAATTGGGTTTCCACCTAAAAATCCTGGTGTTCATGTGTGTTGCTTATGTGTGATGATTGTTCTGTTCTTTCTGCATCTGTTTACTGTTTTCTAAACATATGATGAATAAGTAATGCAATGATCTAAGTCAAGAACTAAATGCATAATTAGATCACTGGATATACGCGAGTTCTGTAAAGGGTATCCGCGTATATGCGCGAGTTGGCTTCATAAAAGTAGCGTATGGGTTTTTAAGAAAGAAATATCAAAGTTTTATTGTCTGCACTAAATACTGATTCACCCCCCCCCCCCCCTCTCAGTATTTTTCCCAACACCTTGGAGATCTGAATTTTTGTCCTATGTAGCTACAGAAACCCTAGCTTCCTCTTCACACGTGTGAGAGATATTGACCCAAAAACTTCAAATTTTGTCATCTTGTCCTTGTCTTGTCCTCCGCTCTTCTTTCTTGCTCTTATACTTCTTCTAGTTATCGAACTTCTTGGATAATGTTCAAATGAGGCCGAGTTCTTCTTATAAATAGGCTTTCTAGGAGTGTGAATTATCTTTAATGAGGTCGACTTCTTCTCTTACAAGCCAACTTGGTCTTAGAGGGACTTTTGACTCAAATAAATTCTTTTGACTTTTTACAAGATGCCTAATGGGATCTATTACATATAACAATGACTCTTTTGACTTCTTGACTCTATGACAAACCCTAGAAGCACACAATGGGTGTTTGTAATCCAGATTTATGCAGGAACACAACAAATTAAACATATAACTATAAATACAGAGATGCAGTGGAAATAACACTTCCTTTCATTAATATCAAAGAACTGAAATTTGCTTATAGACAGAATGGAAAGAAAACTAGCTAGGGCATTGGTAGCTATCTCTAAGAAGAGATGTGGCGCCTACAGGCCTCTGAACTAAGTTACAATGAGGCTCGAGGGCCTATTTATTATTTAGAAACAATGGGAAATCCTAAACAGCCAAAACCCTAACCCTAGGAGATGAAGCGCCAAAACTATGGGCCCTGTTTGGGTAAATTGGTGTTTCAACTTTCCAAGGGCATAACTTTGGCATACGATCTCCGTTTGACGCGTACCATACCTCGTTAGAAATATTTGTTCGAGGACTACAAATTTTGAACAAGCAACATTAATCTATGGACCCATGTTGCTCTCCGTTTTCCCAAAAAACGTCGTTTAGGGCCTCAAAATGGCTCCGGAAGTTCAGGACCCGAAAAAACTGCTAAAAATAGTGAGTTGTGCCGAAACTAAAAAACTGAAACAGACAATGGTGGGGCCCCAAGTGGAATAGGCGGGTGACCACAAATATCCATCAGGATCATTCCTCCCCCCTTAGGAAGCAATGGTTCCCATTACGTTAAGTTCCTCCATGAGATGAGGAAATTTCTGCTGAACTTGGTCCTTGGTGAACCACTTTCCTTGGTGCAGGAGTTGGCCAGCTTTGACAACCCGATACAGTTGGATCTTATGTTGGCGAGTGTTCTTGATTTTCATGTCCATGATACAATCTGTGGTGGCCTGTTCCATGCAGTCTGGGTATAACTCTGTTGGTGTGAGTTGTTCTGCAATGTCCGAGGTGTCCAGTAGAGGTGGGAAGTACGAAGGCGATCCACATTGAAGACTGGGTGCAAACCAAGGAATGGTGGAATACTGAGCTCGAAGGCATTGTTCCCTACAGCCTTGGTGATGGTGTACGACCTGTATCGGAGCGGGTGAAGCTTGCAGTGGGGTCCAGTGAAGCGCTCCTTCTACAAATGTAGCCATACTTTGTCGCCCACCTGGAAGTTGTGTGGCACTCGGTGTTGATCATGGCGTTTCTTGTACTTGGCATTGGCTCTATCCAATATATCATGAACCTATTGGCGGATGTGTTGAATGCGCTCGATGAAGCTATTTGCTTTGTCAACTTCAGACTGGACATGTGCTGAATCGGCCTGAGCAGCTGCAAATAGCATGGCTACGTCAATGGGACACAGTGGCTGGAATCCCAAGCCCACCTGAAAGGGGCTATGGCCGATTGAGCTGTGGAGAGCCTGGTTATAACTATGTTGTACATAGGGGAGGCTCTCGTCCCATGTGCGTGGATGCTTTGAATTGTACATGCGCAGAATGTGTACAATCATTCTGTTGACAACCTCTGTCTAGCCATCTATTTGGGGATGGAAAGCTGTGGACTTGGTGAGCTTTGTGTCCAACATTGACCAGAGGCTGGACCAAAATGTGTTGAGGAACCTGCTATCCCGATCTGATATGATAGACTGTGGGATCCCAAAGTGCACCCACACTCGTTCAAAGAAGAGTTTAACAGTGGCTTCTGTTGTGATATTCTTCTTGCAGGCCGCCATAATGGCCATCTTTGAGAATCTGTTGACGACCACGAAAACACAGTCATTTCCATGCTTAGTAGAAGGCAGACCCGACATGTAATCCATGGAGATGGATTCCCAAGGTCGACTAGGGGTAGGTAGTGGAGTATATAGGCCTTGCTTCTTGATGGTCGGTTTGGCAATGGCACAAGCAGTGCAGGATCTGATGTGATTCTCGACATCCTTTCGAAGGTTCAGCCAATAGAAATACTTCTGTAGTATTGCTACTGTTTTCTCGACCCCGAAATGCCCAGCGACTCGACTGTAGTGTGCTTCCCATATCATCTTGGCACGCTCGCTTGAAGGAACACAAAGGTGTCCCAGGTGACATAAAAGTGCATCTTAGAGGTGAAAATTTGGAACTTGCGTACCCCCCAAGAGTGCCTTGTAAGTGTGGCCGAATTCTGGGTCACTCTCATAGAGAAACGGCCAATCAGAAGTCTCGTGCCCATAAGAGTTGAGCACGGTGGTGAGCGCCACGATCAGTGGTCGGCTGAGGCAGTGTCCAACATTATTGGTGCTACCCTTCTTGTACTTGATGTTCAAATGAAACTGTTGCAGATATGTCTGTATGAACTGCAGGGGCCGATGGTCTGTGTGGATGATTGTTTCCTTCCCCAAAATGTAATGCTTGTCGACAAGCTTGCACAATGGAATACATTTCTTTGTCATAAGTGGGATACTTGCGAACTATGTCAGACAATGTCTCACTGTGATATGCCACTGGATGTCCCTGTTGAGTAAGAACTGCCCCAATAGCATAGTCAGAGGCATCTGTCTCGATCTCAAATGGTTGTTGCAAGTCTGGTAATGTGAGCACTGGGGCAGAACAGAGGCGATTTTTCAATTCTGTGAACGCCTTTTGTTGAGGTTCCGACCAAAAGAATTTTGCTCTCGCTCCTCCCTTGGTGACTTGACTCAAGGGCCAAGTGATATGAGAGAATCCCAACACAAACCTATGGTAGAAATTAGCAAGACCCAGAAAGATGCGAAGCTTTGTTATAGTGGTTGGGGCTAGCCAATCCCGAATGACTTGGATCTTGGTTGGATCCACATGCACCCCCCTTTCATCAATAATGTATCCCAGATATTGAACCTGGGTCATGCCAAAAGTGCACTTCTCCAAATTGGCACACAACTTGTGTTGTCGTAGTGTTTGGAAGACTTGTTGGATGTGGTGAAGGTGCTCTTCCCAAGTCTAGCTGAAGATCAGAATGTCATCCAAGTACACCACTACAAATGAGTTCGTGAATAGCCGCAAGATGTCGTCCATCATCCTCATGAAGGTTGCGGGAGCATTCGTCAACCCGAAAGGCATGACCAGCCATTCGAAAAGGCCTTCCTTGGCTTTAAAGGTAGTCTTCCACACATCGGAGGGTTCAATTGGTACCTGGTGATACCCAGACTTCAAGTCGATCTTGCTGAAATATTTTGCACCTTTGAGTTGGTCCAGAAGGTCATCAATCCGTGGGATCAGGTACCTATTCCAGACAATGATCTTATTCAGCGCCCGATAGTCAATACAGATTCTCCACGTCCCATCCTTCTTCTGTACCAACACGAATGGGCTCCCACAGGGCGATGAACTTGGTCGGATGTGACCTTTCTGCAGCAGCTCCTGAATCTGCCTCTTGATTTCATTGTTCTCCAGAACAGAGCGCCGATAGATCGGTCCATTGGGTAGCGGTGCACTTGGGGTCAGATCAATCGGGTGCTTGACCTGACAGTGCAGAGGAACCCCTGTGGGTGAGGTGAAGATGTCCCCGTACTCCTCCACAACCTTATCCATTTGTTGTTGTCATGCAGAGGAGCCCTGTCTGGAGGTCGTGGCCACAGTCTTCTTCTTGCCCTGGGGGCGGATCATCAGGAAAACAAATTTCTTGGTTTGGGAAATGAGCTTACTGCATTGTTTTGCAGTAACCAAAGAGATAGCAGTAGGAGATAGCGGTAGGAGGTGGTACCTCTGGTATCCTGTACAACTTATTTCCCAAAGTAACAATAACAGCGCGAGGCTGAGACTCATACACATCATGACGCTTCCACAAGTATGGTTGTCCTAATAATACATCAGAAACATCAATAGGAGCAACGTCACATAATACCTCATCCGTGAAGGGCTTGATGCTATAAGGAAGGCGGCACTGCTGGCTGACACGGAGATCTCATCCTTGGTGAAGCCACTCGATGGTGTATGGATGTGGGTGAGCTGTGGTCGGCAAGCCCAACCGCTTCACGGTGTCTGCTAAAATGAGGTTCTTTTGGCTCCCATTGTCAACAATGAACTGTACCGGGGAGCCCTTTACCCACATCTGGGAGTGGAAGAGACGTTCCTCCTCCTCTGGATCCTCTGGTTCCTCCTTCTGGATCTTCGTAGTGGCAACAATGGCATTGGGCTCCGCATCAATAATCTGTTTCCCTTTGTCATTCCCCTTGTCAGGTTCTAATTTAGAATCCGAACATGCATCTGACTCAGAAGCCCGCATCTCGGCCACCAGCGACTACTTGGCCCGACACTCACTTGTGTTGTGAGTGGAGCTCTTATGGAACTCACACCACTTTCCCGTTTCCTTCTTTGGCTTTACGGTGTTTTTCTTTGCTTGTGGCTTCGACAGGTTGTCTTGAGTCGCCATGCCTTGGCTCTGTCCTTTGTTCTGCGGTTTGGGAGCACCTTTCCCTTGCTTTTGCTTCGCAGATCCAAAGTCTCGCTTCTTCTATTTGAATTTCTGCTCAATCTTGGAAGCATACCGGTATGTCGTACCAAGCGAGGAGATGTCGAGGAACTCCATTTCTTCCTAAATGTATCTGAGCGGACAACTGCGATACTTTAGCACCAGATGTTTCTCTGAATATTTGAGACCCAACTTGGTGCACAGGGTATGGAACAGATTCATCAACTCATGCACATCTTGATCCCTTTGTTGTCGCAGCGTGGTCCACTGTATGTACTTGTCCTCATAGCTCCCCACGGGATAGTATTGTTCTTTGATGGCATCTCAGAAAGAATTCCAAGTGGGTACGACTGAGAACAGAGAGGGTTATGTCTCATCCTTTTTCTCACAGTGGGTTTCCCATGAGTCCTTGACATGGGGGGCTTTGAGGAGTGCAAAAATAATCTTCTCCCTATCGGAAAAGTCATGAACCAAGAAATTTCCTTCTAATAGATTCAACCACCTATCTACGGCATCTGCAGCTATTTGACCCTCAAATATGGGAATGTCAAAATTTACTTGTAGCTTAAAAGGAGTCGCACCTCCAGAGTGGCTACTGGGTGCAGATGCGCCACCGGTGGGCAGTCGTTGAAGGATCTGGGCAAAGTTATCCATCATCGCGTTCCTTTGTTTTTCGAGGGCCACCTCGAGCAATATTTTAATAGGATCTCCTACTTCTTCATCTTTCTTTTCGTCCCCCATGGGCGTCCGTCAGGGTTTGCGAGGCTGATATTGCAAAGGTTCCACCAGATCGAGCCCTAACTCCTTATACCCCGACCTCGTTGGGGACATGCAAAGAAGGATCGAGAAAAAGCGGACCACTCTGATACCACTAATCCGGATTTATGCAGGAACGCAACAAAATAAACATATAACCATAAATACAGAGATGCAGCGGGAATAACACTTCCTTTCATTAATATCAAAGAACTGAAATTTGCTTACAGACAGAATGGAAATAAAACTAGCTAGGACGCTGGTAGCTATCTCTAAGAAGAGATGTGGCAGCTACAGGCCTCTGAACTAAGTTACAATGAGGCTTGAGGGCCTATTTATTATTTAGAAACAATGGGAAATCCTAAACAGCCAAAACCCTAACCCTAGGAGATGAAGCGCCAAAACTATGAGCCCTGTTTGGGTAAATTGGTGTTTCAACTTCCCAGGGGCGTAACTTTGGCATACGATCTCCATTTGACGCGTACCATACCTCGTTAGAAAGATCTATCCGAGGACTACAAATTTCATGGATCCATATTGCTTTTCGTTTTCCCAAAAAACGTCGTTTAGGGCCTCAAAACAGCTCCGGAAGTTCAGGACCCAAAAAAACTGCTAAAAATAGTAAGTTGTGCCTAAATTGAAAAACTGAAAGAGACAATGGTGGGGCCCCAAGTGGAATAGGCGGGTGACCACCAATATCCACTTGGATCAGTTTGACCTAAAAATAAATTGACCTAAAGCATGAAACCCATGCTATAAAATTACAATAATAAACTTTCTCTCTTTTACATCAAATACAAAAAGTCAAGAATACATAAGATATTATGAAGACCGAACCTAGTTACATATTCCAACAATTGCAAGGGGTAGAAATGTAATACCGTGCCAATGTCAAACACAATGAGTAAATATGTGGTAGGTGAGTAAGTACCACTACGAGTGAATTATATTGAATTAGCAATTTAATAAATAGGTGCATTTGGGGGGTGATAACTCCTTAGGAGCACCATGGGAACAACGACCCAATTAAAGGGGAGGTAGGGAGACAATTAAATAATAATATTTAATATGGTCATGTGTCTTGATTCTTATGTGCCTTTGGGGAATGATGCATGGTTCCCAAGGCTCTTTACCCTTATGTTTTTTAAGGATGGGCACATATCACTCATGCATGTGAGGTACTCATTCAAGTTGTTTTGGAAAATGTAACTTTGGGGAAAAGCTATGAAGAATGTTATCATTTAAGCATGTAAAGGATCTTTGTCATGGAGATATGATGAGAAAGGCACTAGTAGACAAAAGAAGAATATTGGCATGCTAAACCATGGAGAAGATATACTACCATGTTGGTATGCTATGAGATTGTTGGCATACGATGAGAGAAGGAAACTATGTTGTCTATTAATGTTAAGATTTTGTTGTGCCTAAAGGTTTGTTGTTGTCTTAGTTTGGTTGTTATTCATGTATGAAGAACAAAATTATGTGTATATGCTTAATTGTACAATCAGACTTTGCCCACGAGGCGTAGAATACACGGTGACAAGGTGTTCCATTGAGGCACTCCATGGTGAAAAGGTCAACGGCTTGAAACCCCCTAGGAAAAAATGTACCCATGCTAAGGGCTGGTGTGGCCCAAGCCAGGTGCGATCCCGGAGTGATTTTGACTGTTTAGAGGCCCCTAAGTTGTGGTTACTAAAGCCATAGGTTAGGCGTGCCAGTGATCTCAAGACTCACATTACTGAACAAACAAACAAACAAAATATTATACAATCATACATTCTCTAACTTCTAGCATTGGATATCTTCTTGGCTAGGTTGTATGGAAGCATTGAAGGGAAGTGGGATAGCCTAAAAGACTATATAGTAGTGAAGGGGATTCCATTCCTTGTGTTGTATAGGGTTGAGGGGGAAAGAGATGTTGCAACATGGAATTGTGGTTGAATGAATGGGTTGATGAGTGACTTCCTTTAATGTAAATGTTCTTATAACCTTGGGCTGCAAGGTAGAAATATCTTGATTTTTAGTAATTGTTGTGTGGGATGAGTGAGATAGCCATAGCCTCACTCAATTAACCCCCCTTGTTCTTTTATTGCTTGGCATGAGATGGCACCTTCTTGAGTTGGTTCCTACGGTTGGGTGGAAAAATGCTCCCATTGAATTATTTCCCAATATGCCACTGAAGACAATTAAAATATCAATTTGTATTCTTTATTTTTGGCTACTAATCCTTGCAGTGAATGCTATGTTTGAGGAATAAGTGATTATTTTGGATCCTGCAAGTTCAAAGGTGGACAATGGAGCTCAGAAGTGCATGTTGGGCTGTATGGCACAGATCTTACGCAGCATTGTAGGTTATCACATCCATTAATGTAATAAGAGGGCTTAATTCTGACTTTGTGTTCTATTTTATTTTCCACTTATGTTTGAGGTATTGGGCATATGGGATTTCATAGAAAGGGACTTCATTCTTAAGCCGAATTTAAATAAATGTTTAGATGAGAATGTGGTGAATGTTTATTCTCTAATTATCCATGAATTACACATAAGCACGTTAATTACAGCTTAATTATGGAATTGCAATCATTAAATTGTGGTATCAGAGCAAGAAGTTGGTGTGAATTTGGTGATTTCAAGAAGTAACCCCAACCCTCTACAAAGCACAAAGGGTACCAAGTATGTTACAAACCCTCGACAAATTTTAGTTGCAAAAGTCTCAAAGGTTCCTAAATACTTTTGAAGATAAAGGTGCCTCCAACTTTGACCTTCTCTTTGTGTACATTGAGAATCTCAACATTTCAATGGAAAATCTGGTTTAGAATCTGAATCTTTGTAATGATGTTTCAGGCTTCTTCTAAAGCTCTAATAACCAGCTTAGTGTAAAGGATCAACCCTTGGTTCAATCCCAAAGCACACGTGAAAATATGGCATTGAATTAGAATGATTGTGTCTTGAGCACAAAACTATACAGAACATGCTTTGCATTTTGAACCTAGCTTTTTCATGTGTCCACCGTAAGGTGATAGTCATCTGACAGTAGGAAGTTCCCAAAAATAATGATTGTGTCTTGAGCACAAAACTATACAGAACATGCTTTGCATTTTGAACCTAGCTTTTTCATGTGTCCACCGTAAGGTGCTAGTCATCTGACAGTAGGAAGTTCCCAAAAATAATGATTGTGTCTTGAGCACAAAACTATACAGAACATGCTTTGCATTTTGAACCTAGCTTTTTCATGTGTCCACCGTAAGGTGATAGTCATCTGACAGTTGAAGTTCCCAAAAATAATGTGCCTCAAACTTTGACCTACAGTATGTGTAAGTGAGTATTTCAGCATTTGATTCAGGGAAGAATTGGTTCAGAGCCTGACTACTGATAATGATCTCTTTTTTCTTTTTTTTCTTTTTTAAGCATTAGTCGATTAAATCGTTAATAACATGTGTTTATCCACAGTGTCATAGAACATTTGTCGACGTTTCGAATCCCAACAGGGATCCATCTTCAACAACCTGTCCTGAAAATGGATCCCCATTGGGATTCAAAACGTCAACAAATGTTCTATGACACTGTAGATAATCTGGAGAGCTCTTCAATAATTGATAACCATAGGAGCTTGAAAACCATAAACATGTGTTTCCTCCTTATAGGAAGTCACTGGAGTCACTGGTTCAAATAGGGAGGAGTAAGCTATGTCAAATTAAGGTTATCTGGTCAAATTGTTGCCTGGGAGGGGCTGCCCTGTTACACAAACAAAAAAGTCACCTGCGTCTTCCATAGGTTAAGTCAAATTGTTGCTGGGAGGGGGTCCCTTGTTACACAAACAAAAAAACTCCTCATACACCCATTTAATGTGAAACCGGTCTCAAACAGACAACGAAACAACCATCTTTTCATGAGAAACCACAATTGCCACAGACATAAGATTGTAGTTTGTTTCATCCATATCACCAATAATCCCCACAAGAACATACACCATCTTGGAAATGATGGAAGCGACTAGCATCTCTCATAACAAGTTCTCGCATGGTAAAGTTAGAGACAAACTTCATGAATGTATGACAATCACCACAAATGCGAAGGTTTTTCATGATTCGCATATGCATCCCCGGTTGTGTGCTGATCAGCCCAAAAGCAATAGCCAATTTTTCACTGTGCTGACATAGAAATTCTTCCTTCTGTTCCATCTCCACATCATGCAGCACAAAGCTTGTGTCAGGCTCATAATCTATTGCCTTTAATTCCCTGGTTAGTTCTTCAAGTTTTTTGTATATCTCCTCAGTCTGTGGATGTGATCTATCTCTTGCAACAAATTTATGCACCTTGTTCTTGACCTCAATCCAGCTACAACCTAATTCTTTTCTCACCCCCCGGTCTTTCATCAATTTTCTCACCTTTCCTACATTATCCCAAATGCCAGCTGCAGCGTAAATATTCGACAGAATCACATATGCTGCCGGGTCATGTGGTTCCAACTCAATAATGTCTTTTGCTACGTGTTTTGCTAAGTCTATGTTGCCATGGATTCTGCATACACCAAGCAAGTTTCTCAACACAAAAGCATTCGGCTTGAATGGCATTAAATTGATAAGGACATTTGCTGCGCCCACTTGCCCAGCACGGCCTAAGAGATCAATCATGCAAGCATAGTGTTCAATACTGGGTACAATTCCATGATCCCTATACATAGAATCAAAATAACGGTGACCTTCATCAACTAGACCTACTCGACTGCACGCAGAGAGAACACTAACAAAAGTGATATGGTTGGGTTCTATGCCTTCCTGTTGCATTTGTTGATAGAGTGCGAGACCCCTCTTGCCATAACCATGCTGAGCATATCCTGTAATGATTGCATTCCATGAGACAACGTCCCTTTCCCACATTTCTTCAAACATTTTGTGCGCATCTGCCAGACATCCACATTTTGCATACATATCAACAACTGCATTACCCACCGAGACATCAGCATTCATCCCAATTTTGATAATCAGAGCATGTATCGGCTCACCACATCCCAGGGATGCTAAGTTTGCACATGCACTAAGAATACCAGTGAACGTAAACTTGTCCGGTTCTATCCCAACCCGAAGCATTTTACGAAAGAGTTTCAGGGTTTCCTCACCGCACCCATTCTGAACATACCCTGCTATCATCACATTCCATGAAACCAGATTTCGCTTAGATATTTCATCAAACACTTGGCGTGCGTCATTCAAACTCTTACATTTTGAATACATATCAACAAGGGAACTGCCCACAACATCAAAATCTAAACCTGCTTTGATAATACTGTTATGAACCTGTCTGCCCTCTTCCAGGGAAGCTAAGTTTGCACACGCCTGGAGGACACTGGTGAAAGTAAACAGGTTCGGCACTAAACCCTTTAACTTCATCTGACTAAAGAGCTTGATGGCTTCATGGGCATCATTACTCTGAGCATATCCTGACATGATTGATGTCCAAGACACCACATTTTTCTCCTGCATTTCATCAAACACTCTGCGTGCGTCTCCTAACTTCCCGCATTTTACATAAACATCAATAAGGGCACTACCCACATAAACATCTGATTCAAACCCACTCTGCACAACCTGCGTATGAATCTGCTTTCCCTTCTCCCAAGCCGCTATTTTGCTGCATACACTCAAAGCAATTACAAAAGCAAACTGATCAACTTTCAATCCAGCCCTTCTTAGTTGACAAAAAAGCTCCAGGGCTTCTTCCGCATTTCCACTTTGCGCATATCCTGCCATCATTGCAGTCCACGAGACTGTGTTTCGTTCAGGGATTTTGTCAAACACTCGGCATGCATCCTCCAAATGTCCGCATTTAGCATACATGGTGAGAAGATTGTTACAGACAAAGACATCTGATACAAAGCCGGTTTTAATTATGTGGGCATGGAGTTCCCGACCTTTTTCTGCTGCTTTCAATTCAATGTACCCCTTTAAAAGCTGAGCATATACCCCTGGACTGGGCAGAAAATTGCCTTCCATGTTTGTTTTCTTCGCTGATTTTTCTTTACAGTCGGCACGGATGTGAGTGACGTTTTCATTGATATGATCCTGTTGGTTTTCTCTTGTTGGTATTTTCCCATGGTTAATAGTAGGAATGCCGAGATCAGTTGCTACGGGGAAGCGAATAAAACTGGAAGACTGGCTAATAGTAATATGGCCTTTGGAAGAGGAAAAAGTAGAATTTAGGTTTGTCTGGTTGGTTCTGGGAATAGGCCATGATATGATTGCACAAGACATGGATTCCATTTCAAATGGGGTTAGAATGCTGTACTAAAATGAATTGTAGATCGCAAGGATGTCCATGTTTTGCTGGTTGGTTCTGCAACTGTTGTCTACCAATTGAGATTTCAAATAATCGGCCTGTACGGTTTAGATATTTGCAATTTAAGGTATAGTTTAATTTACTTATATTTTTTTATTGGTTTATTATGTATAATATCGGCTCCCACTTATCTTTAATCTAGCACAGGATACGCAACGGGTTCAAAATTTGTTTACTAAATTATTGCTTTTAGATTGTTAATCGAGATTTTGCGCTCAGATTCTCGAGTGATAGGGGTGGTGGCAAGTGGTCATCCCTATATTGATGTTATTCACTACACTAGCAGCATTATTTGGTGCTTTGCAATTGTTATACTATAGTTATTTTGGTGTTTGGGTGAATTTGGTGCTATGAAATACATTGGGGGATTGTTTAATTTCTGTTATTTATTATTGTTTTGTTGTGATGTATGGTTTATATTTTTTCCTATTTCATTTTATTGTTTCAGTGTTGAGGAGGGAGAGATGGTGATCGGAGTGGAGTTAGGGTTTCAAGTTGTGATGTAAGTTTGAACGTTGTTGACAATAGGATCCTTGAAGATTGCAGTCGAAGCTAGTATGGTGGTGGAGAAAAGATCTTCTAAGTTTGTAAGCTCGATTGTTTGAGGCATCTGGTCACATTGGAATCTGATGGTAGAGATGTGAGTGTGGATGGCTTAAAAATTGTTCGAGTACACACGCGGCGATGGAAGCAACATATCAGTGAAGTTATAGAGATCAAGGCGTATATTTTTGCTTGGATCTGCATGGCAGACGTAGATCCATGGGCTTCTGTCGTCGGTTTTGTTTGTTGGACATATACGCATTGGTGCTTTGTGCCGCAAGCTCGCATGAGGGTTCTAAGCATCCCTACGAACCTCCCTCCCCCCATAGAGTGTGTTAATGGCCCCCATTCGTGGTTCAGTGTTGATGTAAGGGGTTTCAATGAAAAATGTGATTGGTTGTGAAGTTTTTCAACCAAATCTGGTTATGAATGGTTTTTTTCCACATTTTTACGAAAGCCCTAGATGCGAGATTGGTCCTCATAAGGGTTCAGGCTGCGAATTTGGTGCTTGATTTGAAGAATAAGGTCCAAAATAGACGTGGTATCCCGATGGAATCTCAAAATCTTATATGCAAGTATATCTTTGCTAGATGATTTTCATCTGCAAGACTACGACATTGAACGAAATTCCTCAATCACCATAAATTTGTGGTTGAGGGGGGATTCCCTGGTCCCAGTAACTCCACGGGACCGGCTTCATTCAAGGATGCAGTGATGAGAAAGGTCAAGACACACAAAAAATCTGATACAAACATCAATATCCCTAGACCCTACATCGTTGAACAGATGAATCAGGGCCCAAAAATGGCAATAAATATTCCAGAAGTTACGAAATGGTTCTCAACCCTTCAATCTTGAGCTGTTATTTACATATTTAACGGTTTTTGGTCAAAATAGGAGGATCTACATCAATGGATATTTACAAATTGGACCTCAAATTGTGAAATTCAGTGGTGCTCTAGGGGTTTTTTTGTTGTATAATTTGATACATTGAAGGATTTGTAGTTCACCCTAAATGAGGGTCCATGGTTTTGGGGCAGTGCGAGCCTTTTTATAACCCCATGGTTTCCAAGGTTTCATGTCAATACAATGGCGGTTTCCAAATTGTTGGCTTGGTTCAACTTAGACAACCTAGCCCTCCCTTTTTGGCACCACTAAGTTCTAGAAGGAATTGGAAACACTTTGGGCAAGTATGTAAAGATGGATCTGGATAGACCTACAACGGCATCTATGTAGAAGTAGACCTTATAAGGTTTTACCCGATCATATTCATCAAATTCATAGCAGTCTTTAGCGGACCCAGTCTTTATATTTTGAAAATATGATATATTGATGTTGTATCTGTCTTCAAACTAGACATCTACAAAATACATGTCCACAATTAATGAAAGATCCAAAAAGAAGAAAGAAACAACCCCAAAATCCAAACGGTTGGCAGTTCCAAGAGTAGTTGTCCTCAGAAGAAGAGGGCGAAGAAATAATGAAGAATCTTATGGAAGCTCAGAAAACACAAGGAATATCTATGGATGGAGGGATTAAGCAGAAGGGGACAATGATTCAAAGCCGGCAAGCAATGGAAGTGACATAAACTATAATTCTAGTGCAACAGAACGAAAAATACTCCCTCTGAAAAAGAGATGGGAGGATCTAAAAGACCCCGTGCATCTAAGAATTTGAAATCAGAGAAAGAGGCCTCTTCGAAGGTGGTAGAGAATCAATTGGCCATTGTAACCACCACTTCCAATCAAGGAGCTTGGTGAAAAATAGATAAAAATAAAGGTAGAAAAGGGTAGTTAGGTGATTATACACAACCCCAATGTAATTTTTTAAGTTAGTTTTGGTTTTCTCTTACATTTTTTTTATGGGCACCAACCGATTCGGTTGGTATGATTGAATGCTTCAAGCATATGCAAAATGTAATTTTGTTCTATGAATAAAATTATGATTTTTTCTTCGAAAAATAAAAGTATATATATATATATATATATATATATATATATATATATATATATTGTTGGGTTTGTTTATTGGTGATTTGTCTACTATTTCTTGGTGTTTAAGGCGCCTTATGTTGTAACTAATTTGTTCTAAGGTTTGATTTTTCATGTTCATGAGGTTTTTGTTTTGGTGCATGGTGGATGGTTCATTCCTTTCCCTGTTTCATCTACCTACTCTAGGAGAGCATTATTGAGTTTGTTGGTGGTGCTTCCTCTACAGGTACGTAGAGTGTTTAGGGTTTGTTTGTTTTAACCTAGGATGTGAACTCATTACACCTATTTTTCTCCATTGTGAATTTGCTTAGTCATTGAACCATGGGCTTGGGAGAAATAAAGCTATATATCTTTGTTTAATAGTGGGAATGGTGTTGAAGAAGGCTATATACGAGTAGCTTGAGTGGTTCTTTTGGAATTGTGACAATCCACTTTATTCTATATAAATCTATATATTTGTTTGTTGAATAGCATAATTCTTTTTTAGTTGTGTGAGAGTAATGGTTTAGTGGATGGCCCTTAAAATTATTGGCTTCTTCTTATGGGTTAAGGTAGATTTGAGAATGTGAGTTTGGATTTGTTGGTTGAGATTACCAGTGGTGAGATATCTTCCTCGTTATTAAGGTAGCACTTTGTTCATTGATTTAGTTCTCTTTGATATGAAAGTATATGTGCCTAGAAATATAGTATTGACTTTCTAATGTGTTTTTTCTTTGTCACCTCTATTTCTTTTTACTTCCCTTGCTAAGTCAATTCATTATTTACCTTAGACCTCTAGAAATTTACATAGATTTTAATTTCTATATTGTCCTTTTATGCTTAAGTGACCTTAACAAAATAAGTTTATCTCTATAAAAAAAATTAAAAATGCCTTTCAATGCTCATATGTAGCACCAACATGCTCAAAAGTGAAGGTTTGAAGAAAACCTATGTTTCTATAGGTGAATCTATGTTGACTATGTATTTCACTTTTATTATATCCATTATGCCCATAAACTGCCTCCTTTGGTAGAAAGGATGAGTTGAACCCACAATTTCTTAAAATACATTTTGACACTCTTACTCTTTTGTGTATTTATTACCACATAAACGAGGTTTTCTCACTCAATTTACCATGTTTAGTTTCATTCCATCCCATCTTTGATTGTTGGAAATATACTATTATGTTATGGTTCAATTTATTCATGCAGGCCTTTACACACTATTTATGAATCAAGCCTTCCAAGGTTATCTAAGAAAGAAATTTGTTAGCACTAAGTGCATCAATGCATTCACATATATGTAAAGAGCATATGTATGTTGTGTATAATAAGCAGACAATTAGCTTATGAAATGTTTTTTTTTTTTTCCTTAACAATAAGAAAAAATCGACATACTTCATTAATCAAAAGTAGTTACATTTGTTAGTTCTCTATTTTGTCCCCTTACATCTATAATCCCCACATATTATCCCTCAAAAAAATAACTTAGGACATCATAGACTCTAGATTCATCTTACTCTTCGGAATATTTGTCTCTCTATTGTGTTCTTTCTTCTTTTACATTCTTTCCTTAACTAAACTTGATTATTTATCTAAAATATCTTCAAAAAAAAGATAAAACAAAATATTTAAACATATACATATTCATATCAAATTCAATAGAAACTTTCAAAGGCAGTCCACTATATTTTTATACTCCCTAAACTATGTAAGGTATCATTGTCAAAGGCTAAAAAATTGATCTTGCATAGTGTACTATGAAATGTTAAAACTAGTATCAAAGCATCTATATGATAGATAAATTTTGAATATTTCAAAGGGCCAAGTCCAAAAATGATGACATTTCTATGTATTGATGGTTTTGGAGATGCTAAGAATATTGTGCAATCTCCCTGAGAAATTCCAAAAGGATTATGTAAAAATTTGTATACATAGTTTTTCTTACCATTGTTTCCTTCCTTACCACATAATTATCATTTTCCACTCATACATTCATGATTACCTATAGCCATCATCACCCCACATATATAATTTCTATTCTTGAAACCTTATTATATTGAATGTTATATTTGAAATTATTTTGTTACTTCCCCTGCATTGTAACCAATCAAATTTATTTGGTCAAGTGCCTGACATAGGAAGCAAGGAATTAGTCTTGCATTTATTATACTTATAAGTAATTGGTTTTGTGGGGCTTGTGTAGGTATCCCTCATCTCTTTCTCCTACCTTGGGTGATACTTGGGTTTTGAGAAACTTCCAAATGTTGTGTATGACATGTAGTTTTTAAATTCATTAGGTTATAGTTAACTAAATTGATGAGCATAATGCAAATTGTAATATGTGTTGGAAACTAGAATAATACTGGGGGGTGGGTGGGTGGGAGGTGAACTGGTATTATATAAATTTTAACAACTATTTATCAAGTAAAACATATTCAATAATACAATAGTAATCAATCACATAAATAATTGGACACATGAGGATGTTTACGTGCAAACCCATATGGGCAAAAACCACAAATATTCTTTTAATTTTAATGTAAATGCAACCACCAACTTTAGTTCACACTAGATTTTGTAGGCACCAACATATAGGAGGCTCCAACCCCCTTTTCTTTGTAATCATCCACTTGTTGGAAGCACCAACTCCCACTTGTTTCCAGGAACCAACCCCCTGATATTTACAAGAGCCAACCTAAAAGAGACTCCAATCCCCTGATTTATAAGAACCTACTTGCTCTTATTCTCTAATTCAATTGGATTTACTTCATATCAAAATAGCTCCTTTATAATTGTTGAGTCCCAATTTTGCCTAATTTTTACACCTTTCTTTGACCTTACCTCTCCCATTTCGAACTCTCCTTGACCCCTAATATGCTTATTTCAGTTATATCATCTAGGTTTGTGGCCAAAAGGGTGTTATACGCTTGAGGTATTCAAATTAACATAAAAAAAAGTATCATTTTACCTTAATCTTAAGAATTCCTTAAGCTAGTTGTTTCCTTATTTATTATTATGCCAACTGATCTAGAAATATTATGCAGATTTGCTTTGATTCGAAATAGCTCCGAAATTTCCTAAAGACATCTCGTGCGGTCGCATTTCCTGCAGATGCTCCTGAATTGTTGTACATGCAGATTTCCTACAACTGCCTAGATTTCCTGCAACATAATTAGTGGTTAGCTATGTTTCACTCACTTCAAAATCAAATGAGAACATGGGTTTTGTGGGGAATTCGTCATACATGGATGTTGTCCTATTGGCTGTTTCAAATCCACCTCTGAAACCACCCAGATCTGCAAACCTCTTCTCGTTGGCCGCATGAGGAGAAACTCCAGCCATGTAACGAAATTTGCCTAATCCACACTTTCAGTCATGGATTAGACTCACCAGAGCTAATTTTGACAGTATGTACATGTATTGATAGCTAATAGCTCAGATTAGTAGTTTTCCTCTTTTGAGCCAAATATGGGCTTTCGAACTTGTATAAATTTGACTATGTTTCATATTGTAAGGGGTTGGGTTGGTTTTGCTGATAAGCATATATCATATTGTACTCGGCTGTATGTCCATTCTACTGAGCAAGCCTCTTTAATCTTGGAGGAGTTGTGAGTGAGGGAGGGCCCCCTTTGCTCACAACTCCCTTAGTTGCAGTGTGTGTGCATTTTAATTTCTGTTATGCAGTAATAATTCATTTACACAGCTAATGTACTCTTTCTGAAGTTTCAACAGCAATTATCAATTGATTGAACGATTACGTTTATGTGTTAATGTGTGGATTTCATTTAATCAAGTTTGATTTACATTATCAAGTTGATTTCTTTCTTGTTGTAAGTTTGATCTCTTATATTTTCTGATCACGTCAACAATACTAAGAGTTGTAGAGGGATGTTTAAATCCACTCCATAGCCTTTGCTGCCAAATGTTGATGCAGAAAAGAGGCAGTCGTTCTATGTGTGATTGATTAGTTTTATTAGTAATCACTTGAAGTATTAAGCCTGCATATATTTTGCACAACATCTCACAAGCTTACCTGCCCTGGGTTGATAATTTATGTTGACAAATTATAAGTCTATAATTTGACTCAAAATTTTGTCGTCGTTGTCGGGGAGGTGCTAAGGGATGATACTGAAAGTGTTTTTATGATTTTTTTTGTTTGAAGGACTAGGGGAGTCGAAGTGGTAAGACGTAGGGTAAGGCCTACACACCTGCAAAGGTCAAAATTTCACCAAATCCATGTTTTGCTTGTTTGGTAAGTAGAATTTTTGAATTTTTTTAATAGATGAATAAGGTCCAATATTTTCAAATGTTTTTCATGGTGGTGTGAGCACCACTTCATTCACTAATACACTAGCCAGAACAAGAAAGTTTGCAAGGAACAAGGCAACAAGAGAAGGAGAATCTGAACAGGAGGTCTGTAGTCCTGAAGAGAGTTTGGTTGTTGATTCTAAGCAAATCAATACTTCTACAGCAGAATATTCTATTAGGAAATCCTTTGTTACTGCCCATTTGGAACCTCCCCTCATAAGGAAGTCAACATCGTTGCTCAATGGTCAACCTAAAGAGGAATTCCTCATCAATACTATTCAAGAACCAGAGTTCCAAACCATTGATTCTGAAGAATCTGTATTTTACAGAGGTCATGCTCTCTCTTGGTCCGATATGGCTTATGAAGAAGGTACTGGTAACACAAATGGGAACTACACTGAGAAAGAAGAGGAATTGGTCACATTTGAATTCCCTATCAGGGAGACTAGTGGAGCTACTCAGATGAAAAACATTCCTCCCTCAACCTTGCCTAATTTTCATGGTGCCTCTAGTGAAGATCCTGATGCCTTCTTATTTGAATTTGATGTGTTATGAAGGAGCTATGACTATTCTTCCAATGCTCAAAAGCTAAAATTGTTTCTTGCTACACTAAAATATGCAGCTCTCAGGTGGTTTATGGGTTTGGGTCCAAACTCCATTTCAACTTGGGATGAAATGAAGAAGGTATTCTTGAAGAAATACCAAGATTATTGTAAAACTAGAGACCTCAGAGAAGAAATTTTTGGCATGACTCAGAAGGAAGGGGAGAGTCTAGAGGACTTGGTGGAAATATTTCAATATAATCTACAGAGATCCAAAATGAATCCACTGAGAAAAGAAACCAAAAGGATAATTTTTCTCAAGGCAATCAGACTGAAATTTCTAGAGATTTTAAACTTAATGGGAGCAGGTGATGTATCAAATTTGAGTTATGATGATGTGTGTGAGCTGTGTGGAATATATTCAAGAGGAAAATCCAAGGTTGGAGGTGGGTCAAGAGATATTTCTTCCAAGAGTGTCAAAACAGTTTTCGGAACTGGAGTAACCAGAGCTGAAATGGGTAATTTATTTGAAAATTTTAAGATTGATATTCTTAGCACTTTATCTTCACATTTGGATGTTTTGCAGGCTAAGAAGAAACGTGAGGAATTGGACAAATCCATGGTTGTTTTCTACTCCAAATGCAGGAAGAAATATGCTCTAAGGGAATGCCCTGATGATAGCATAGAGGTATGCCGAATTTGTGAAGTTGAGCATTCCACTGATCAATTTCCTTCTCTTCCTGAAATTAAAGCAACATATATAGCAGATCAGGGAGTTGTCAATGCACTTTATGCAATGGCACCTCAAAGACCATGGCAGCCACGTCTTACAAGTATGTCACGGTCACATTTTCAATTTCCTTATGCTCAGAATAAGATGTGGAATATTCGAATTCCATGGCTGCCCTGGCCTCCTCAACAACCTTGGCAGGGGAACTTTTCTCACCCTGTTGCACAAAATTTTCCAACTCAAAACTTTTATCCTTCGCATCCCACACCGCAACAAATGGTACAGCCACAACAATAGCTTCAGTTGCCTGGCCCACCAAACCAACCTCGTCCCACACAAATATCTGCTCAGCCAGTGTCTAACCCCAACAATAAGACCATCCAATCTGCTCACAATATTGGATTGGTCACCTATCCCACTTTTCCTACCTACTGTATTGCACCACAGCCGCTGCCGAAAATTTATGTTCCTGTGTTACAGGAATTTCCGGTGTCATTGCAAGAAATTAAACTTAGATCGGGAAAAGTGGTGACTCAGCCCGAAATAATTGAAGAGATTGTAGAGGAAGATACTCTAGAAATGCCTAAAGTTGAAACCACTCCTGAACCAATAGAACAACCTACTTTAAGGCCACAAGAACCTTCCTCATCCCATATGGTCTAGCCTCCTTTTCCAGAGAAGTTGGAAATGAAATTAAAACAACCCGAGTTTGATCTTGTGTCTAAACTGAGAAATGTGTGCATTAGGATCCTTTTACTGCAAGTAATTAGGGATATCCCGATTTATGCCAAAACAGTGAGGGAGCTATGTACCAAGAAACCAGGAAGACAGAAGAGAGAACCCTCCACAATTCAAGTAGGGGGAAAACTTGCAAGTTTAATGTCCATCGGATTTGTTACTGAAAAATATGCAGACCCTGGAATCCCTGTGGTCACCACATTTATCAATGGGTATCCCATAAAGAACACTTTAATTGATTTAGGTACAACCATTAATGTGATGACTATGGAGACTTTATCTCATATAGCATCCTTTGACTCATTACCTAGGGCCTACCATGTTAGAATTAGTAGATAGGTCTAAGGTAAAGCCAAAGGGGGTATTATAAGACATTGTCATCTCATTAGATTCTTGGGAGTACCCTACTGAATTTTATGTTCTTCAACCTAAAACCAACTTTGGAGGGCATCCTTTGATCTTGGGGAGGCCGTGGTTAGTCACGGTAGATGCCTACATAGGGTGTAGGTCTAGAAACATGACCATCACTCATGGAGCTAAAACAAAGCACATTAATTTGTATCCCCCTACTAAACCCCTCTTGAGATCAGATAATACACATTGGTTTGAATAAAAGGAGCATGATTCAGAATGTACCCAGCCATTTTTAACAGTAGCCCAAGCCATGAGTCTTAAGGAAAATTTAGAAAAAAATCTGATAAATTATTGTATTTCTAATCCTGATTTTCTGCAGCATTTAGAAGGAAATTATAACCATAATTTAGATGTCATTACTAATCTGCATGATTTTTATGAGCTTAGTACAACAACTGAACTAAATTCATCCCTCTTATTTGCATTCCCTGCATATTCCATGACTGAATGGGGGGGTGAGTTAGTCGAAATTTTTCCTGAAAAATCTTTAAACATTAATTCTGACTTTACTCTTGAACAAGAAAAACAGTTAATTCAAACATTGAAAAACTTTTCGGATACATTTTCATGGGAATATAAAAACAAGAGGGGCATTCACCCAGATACATGCATTCATCATATTTATATAGAAGAAAATGTTAGGCCCGTGAGACATCCATAGAGAAGGATGAACCCTGCCTTAAGGGAAATTGTAAAAGACGAATTGCAGAAATTGTTAAATGCAGGATTCATCTATCCTATCTCAGATAGCCAGTGGGTATCTCCATTGGTTATTGTCCCCAAAAAGAATGGTAAATGGCGAGTGTGTGTATATTACAGGGAACTAAACAAAGCTACATTAAAATACCATTTCCCTTTGCCTTTTATAGACCAAGTGCTGGACACTTTAGCAGGCAAAAAGTATTTTTCCTTCCTAGATGGGTTCAGCGGATACAATGAAATTAGGATAGCTCCAGAGGAACAGGAGAAGACAACATTCACATGTCTCTGGGGTACATATTCATATAATGTATTACCATTTGGTCTATCCAACGCACTAGCCACATTCCAGCGGGCAGTCCTTGGTATTTTCTCTAACCTTTTGCATGATAGTGTGGAAGTTTATATGGATGATTTTATAGTAATGGGTGATAATTTTGAAGAGACTTTACATAATCTTGAGAAATTTTTGCAGAGATGTAGATAAACTAATTTTTCATTAAGTAATGAAAAATGTTTTATGATTATGATTGAAGGTATTGTTTTGGGTCATCATGTTTCTGCTGCAGGAATTAAAGTCAACTCGGCAAAAATTGAAGTTATTGTAAAGATGCCCCCACCAACCAGTCAAAAGGGAGTTTGAATTTTTCTTGGACATGCAGGCTACTATAGAAGGTTTGTTGAAAATTTTACAAATGTAACCTCTCCATTGTTTAAATTATTGATTAAGGAATTTGAATTTCATTGGAATGATGAGTGTCAAGCTGCATTTGATACACTCAAGGAAAAGATTTCTTCAAGACCTGTCTTAAGAGGCCCAGATTGGAAATTTCCCTTTCACATTTCCACTGATGCCTCTAATTCAACCATAGGGGAAGTATTGGGTCAAAAGGAGGATCATGTAACCCATGCTATTTATTTTGTTAGTAAAAATTTAACTCTTGCAGAACTGAATTACACGGTAACTGAAAACGAATTCCTTTCTATGATTTATGTTATTAACAATTTTAGACATTACATCACGGGTTATGAAGTTTTTGTACACACTGATCATTATATCATTCGATATCTCATGAATAAACCAATCATTAATGGCAGGATCACTAGGTGGCTTTTATTGCTGCAGGAATTTGACATCATAGTATTGGAAAGACCAGGAAAAGAAAATCAGGTAGTTGATTTCTTATCTAGGCTCAACCATGCAGGTGAGGATATTCCTGTTAATGATATTTTTCCTGATGAAAATTTTCTTGTTATTTCTGTCAAAACACCTTGGTTTGCAGACATGGCCAACTACCTTGCTACATGAAAGTTGCCACCCTACTTTTCATCTAAGCAGAAAAAGAGGAGTATTAGGAAAAGTGTTGATTACTCTTAGATTAGGGGAGATCTCTTTTTCACTAGACCTGATTTGATTATTCGCAGGTGTGTCAGGGAGGATGAGATCTATGACCTCTTGAGAGCCTGTCATGATGAACCTTGTGGAGGACACTTTGTAGACAAGCGAATAGCCTATAAGATCCTTCGCTCAGGTTACTAATGGCCAAGTCTTTTTAAAGATGAAAATGAGTATGATCGGAAGTGTGATAGCTTCCAGAGAATGGGGCGGCATGTACAATCAGACGAGATGCCTTTGTAGCCACAGCTTCTCATAAAACCCTTCGAGAGGTGGGATCTTGATTTTGTAGGTCCCATTAATCCTATGTCCAAAGGTAAGAATTATATTTTGGTTTGTACTGATTATGTTACAAAGTGGGTGGAGGCAAGAGCACTACCTAGAGCAAAGGAGAAAGCAGTGGTAGATTTTATTTTCTCTGATATTTTTGTAAGATTTGGGGTACCTAGGGAGATATTTAATTATCAAGGTACTCAGTTTGTGTCAAATATTCTGCAGTGAATTGTGGAAAAATATCATATTACTCATCGAAAGTCCACCCCTTACCATCCACAGGCCAATGGTCAGGTGGAATCAACAAATAAGGTGTTGGATACAATCCTTACCAAGACAATGCAATTACATAAGAATGATTGGTCTGATCAACTTCCTGAGGCATTGTGGGCTTACAAGATCACATAGAGAAATACCACTTGCTTCTCTCTGTATGAATTGGTGTATGGAAAAGAATTTTTATTTCCCATTGAATTTCATATCAGAACTTTCAAGATGGAAACATATTTGGGTATAGACCTTAATGAAGCTCAACGGTAGAGAATCTTGCAGCTCAATGAGTTGGATGAGATTAGGCAGGATTCTTTTTACCATACTAACTTGATCCAACAACAATGGGCTAAATGACATGACAGATGCATTAAAAATAAGCAATTCAAAGAGGGAGATTGGGCATTTTTGTATGGTTCAAAATTTAAGAACTTTAAAGGGAAATTCAACACACATTGGCTAGGCCCCTATGAAATTCAGAAAGATTTTGATAATGGATCTATTCGGATTACAACTATTGCTGATGGGAATGTTACCTTCTTGGTGAATGGGCACAGAATCAATCTATATCAAAAACCCCAATCTAAGGAGGAATTTGTGGAATAAATTTTGAAGAAGAAATATATGGAAATGGTGAGAGAAGGAGTCATTCCTTCCACTACCTCTTCCTAATTTTCATACTAATACAATGAGCTCACTTTATTCCTCCTCATGCTCAATAAACCATGAGAGGAATGTCTATTGGGTATAGGTTTATTCTTTTTTCCAGGACCAGTGGACTAGTTACGAAAAAGGAGCCCCCTTAGAGTCTTCTTTTTCAGTATTTCAAACTCTCTAAAATTGAAATCTGGCGAGCATGGACTACCCTGGTCTCATTAAAAACACAGGTTAACAGATCCTTTGGGATCCTCTCAATAAATTATGTTTTTAAGTTAATCTGTGGATTGCTCATGTTGGACTGATGTGGGATTCCTTAAGGTCCTCCTTTTAGCAATTTTGGCCCATCGACATCAACGAATTATCTGGGTGCAAGATTAGAGCCTTATGATGCCTTGAAGCTTGTATGCCCTAATGACATGCTATCTCACCAGCAACAATGGGAAATCATTATTTCTCCTTGACTATTAGATCCTATAGGGGGTTCGACAACGACTCATAAATTCACACCTGATAAGATGCATTGGGGTACCTTGGTCCTCACTCTCATTAATGGTGACGGGCCTCGCATTGGTTAACATTTGACCTCAATGGATGGTAATCCAATGAGATCATTGCACATTCGACATCAACACCTTCATTCATGTGCAATTAATTGTACATGAACGGGGGAGAAACAATTTTTCCTGTAGAAGAATTTCCTGCAGAATGTTCAGCAGTCATGGCTTCATTTCCTACAGCAACGCCTTGGCTTCCTGAAGAACAAAATTCATAGAAAGAACATTAGTTTAAATTTTTGATAAAGTACTGATAGTTTTATTATTGGTCAATGTCATAAATCGTGTGATTATACATCTGATGTAATTTTTGAGTGGGTTATCATTTCAAGAAACAAGAAAACATCATCCAAGGACTGGACCGTTGAAAGGTAAGCTCGATAAGGTACAGCCAGTGGCAGGATAGTTAAGGTAAGAGGTAATGATGCTTTAATTTTTAAAAATTTGTATGATTTAAGTTATGGTACCCTTGTGGAAAAACGCAGACGCAAACTGTTGTATCATAAATTTAGCTCCATGCCTGATCATCATGACTCTGGCATGCTCCGTGGTTGTACTCCTGATATCCATTCTACAGGTCAGATCATGATGATAATCATGATCACGACCTGCTTTTCGAAATCTTTGTGCTCTTTGATATTTCCAATTTAACCCTCCCTTGTTGAGTGATCCATGTCAAGTCTTAGCACCACATTTCTGTGAGCCGCGTTCATTCTGTCTCTCTCGTCCTTCACTATGTCGAAACTATGTGCCTCTGTTCGATTCGAGCTGCAAGGCCCTGTGATGTTGGAAGCCGACCCTCGCAGTAAAGCGAGACTAGAGAAAGCAGGGTGGTTACTGTTGAGCCCCAAAGATGTCCTTTTCTTTCACAAAATATCACTTCATTTCCTTTGTCCTTTATCAATTATAGGCTTAAAATATAAATAGGATTGATTAAAGTCACTTTAAGAATGCATACAATGACTAACTTGCTATACTTTTATGGTTTTGTTGTTGTAGTGATTTTTGACTAGACTTAGCTACAGAATGCAGCGATTCTATAGCTAGTCGCATATTTCGCAACTATCTTTATGTTCACACAGGTTATAGGTGTCACTTAAAGGAAAAATGCATATGGTTGAATTCAAAAACTCACCTACATCATTCCTTGCCCTCTACGAATTCTGAGCAAAAATCTGCAAGTGGTTATGCACGTGGAGGAAACCAAAACTAAGAAGTAGACTTCTACTAGGACAAGGAATCTGCAGATGTCTTCAGCAAAGTACGAGGCCTCAACAGGAATTCTAATTCGATTTTGATTGAAAAAGACACCTATCCCTATTTCTTCTTAATGACAGTTATGTATTTGCTTATAAAAATAACTCGGTGAACCGAGAGACAGTTAGCTAGTTGATGTTTTGTTGTTAAGTTGTCCAAGACTATAATACTTTGTTTTGGAAGCGTTTTCCTTTAATGAAAGAAGTACAACTTTAATGCATGATCTGAAGCAATATTGAGGAGATTCGTGTGCCAATCCGATGGTAGAGGGCCCCTACTGTCCAAAAGGCTTTGTGCATATTTTTTAGATAAGTAACTTTAGCTATGTTTCGTTCTTAATTTAGGCAGTTTTCTGAACTTCATGTTTTATGCTTACTTACACCGAATAGTGCAGTCAATATTGTTCTCATGAATTGTTCCAAAATATCACTAACACTGAATGAGATAGAGCTGTAGTATTTCGAAGGCTAATTGTGTATTAGTTCAGTTCAGTTCATTACATTTCAAGTTTTATTAGCTAGTTGTATTCTAGTTCTGTTAAATTTGACTTAAAGGCCTTCATTATTTACAAACTGCTCTTGTTCTTAGTCTCTTCTAACACATTATTATCATATGGACAAGAATTAGTAATATCATTTTTAGGTCTTGACTGTTCTGCAATTTCTCATAATTTTACAAACAACCTTTTTCCAAAGCTATTCCAAGAGATCTCTAACCCTTGAATGAGGCTTAATAGTAACATTTTGAGTTGCAGAATGGGTTGATTTTAGTGTCATAAGTTAAATTAGCATAGGGTTCCTTACTATGTTGCAGATAATATTTTCTCAACGTGTTCCAACAAATTTAGAACCATGGATGAGATTTTCTCTGTGATATTGTAAGTTGTTGTTTACTTAGAAGAACCTCATTGCATCAAACTTATCCTTTTCTCAGGTTGTTCCAACATACCTCTAATGAAATGAATTGGACTGAGTTAATGTTATGAGTTACTTTCCTTGTCAAGCTTTGCAATTGGTGAATTAGCATTTTCTGTTCTTAGGTGCCATACATAGTTTAGAGTAGATTTTGCTCTGTTTTAGTGTGATCAATAACTTCTCTTTGCCAACAATTTAGTTCTTTTCCTCTTAGCACAAAAACACAAAACCAAAAACACTAGAAAAACAATAAACACAACGAAGTAGGAGGAAGATACCTAGGCACATATAGTGCACTTCACTTCAACAGTTTACTAGCCCTGGTTGACAATTTATGACATCAACTTAGGAACACTAAGTTGAGCAAACATTTTGGCGCCGTTGCCGGGGAAGTGTAACTAGGTAGCCTTGTTTCTTACCTCCCAAAAACAATGATATGCGTAGAGAAAAAGACTCAAGGGGTAGATTCATAAGAAGCAGAAGCTTGATTCCTAGAACACCACTTGTTCCACCAAGACCAAGAGGCAGCACACCTCCAACTCAAACCCACATTCCATCCTTTACTGATCCTAGACTTCTAGAGGACTTAAGATCAGATATTCCATTAGAAAGACCTTCCACTTTACCCACTGAACCTGTC
This sequence comes from Pinus albicaulis, assembly GCA_034641835.2. Lineage (NCBI taxonomy): Eukaryota > Viridiplantae > Streptophyta > Pinopsida > Pinales > Pinaceae > Pinus > Pinus albicaulis. The sequence continues at coordinate 637,839,014 of CM076573.1, forward strand.
TTAGAAGAAGATTCAGGAACCCCTGCTAGGGACATAAACTTTTCAACTTCTACAGAAGAATCAACTATGGCAGAAGAAGGGGGAGGAGGAGTTTTTAATGGAGAACACACACTATTTGGAGGGGGTAGAGGTAGATGTAGAGGAGAAGGAGGTAGAGGTGCAGAAGGAGAAGGAGGCAGAGGAAGAGGTAGAAGAGAAATGGGAAGCTCTTTTGGGTTTCCTATAGTAGATGAAGAAACCAATGAAACTATGAAAAACATTTCACCCTCTGTCCTTCCAAACTTTTATGGACTCAAAAGTGAAGATCCTGAAACCTTCCTATTTGAATTTGAAGTCCTATGTAGAACCTATGATTACTTACAAGATGCCCAAAAACTTAAACTATTCCCTTCAACATTGAAAGGAACAGCATTAAAATGGTTTATGAGTTTGATCAACAGTTCTATTAGGACATGGGAAGACATGAAACATGCATTTCTAGAGAGGTATTTGGATTACTGTATGTCAGTCAACCATAAGGAGGAAGTGTTTAAAATGCTACAAAAAGAGGATGAAAATCTGGAAGATTTGTTGGAGAGGTTTAACTATAACATCAAGAGAGCGAAAATGGAAAACTTAGACCAAGATACTTTGAAAGCTCTCTTGTTGAAGACAATTATGGATGAATGGTTAGATATCCTTAATATGATGGGAAAAGGGGATATATCTCAGCTCACATTACCTGAAATAGCTGAATTATGTATCAACCTTTCAAGAGGAAAATCTAAAACTGTAAAAGGACCAAGAGACCCTGCTCTTGCAAGGGCAAGTAAGTCTGCTTCTGGGACAGTAAGTAGGGCAGAAATAGGACATATGCTTGATGAATTCAAATCTGACATTTTAGGGAGTCTTAGTGAGCAAATAGACACCCTCAAGTTACAAAACAAGCAAAAAGCTGAATCTGATGCCTTAGATATCTTTTGTCCCAAATGTAGAAAGAAGCATGCCTTGAGAGAGTGCCATTTGGATGCAAAAGTAGTAGAGACTTTTGTAATTTGTTCAGAAAAACATGATACCAAGAGTTGTCCTTCACTTCCTGGTCTTAAAGTTGTATTTCAAGAAGAAACCCATACAAATTCCACAGAATCTCTCAATTTTGTCTCTAGGAGGCCTTGGCAAGGACCTCAAACACAAGGATTCCATGATCAGCTGTATAATCAACCCCCACCAAATTGGAATTCTTGGCAGCAACCTTGGCCCCAATTTCAAAATCAATCTCAAACTTGGGCACAAGGAGTACAAAATCCCTATGGAAGATACTCTCAGTACTATCAATATCCACCATCCTATCCACCATATCCACATTTCCCTCCTCAACAAAATCTTCAACAAAATCCTCAACAGAACCCTCAAAATTCACAACATCAAAATTCACCACTTCCATTACCATTTCCTTAGAAAACAAATCAGTTGCCTGCCCTACCCATACCAAACCCCAACAATAAAAATCCTCAAAACACATACATGATAGAAGGCCAATAGTTTCCAACCTATTTGATTACTCCTTTAGACCTTAATGATGTTCAACTTAGGTCTGGAAGAATACTTGAAAAGAGGAAACCTTTTGTAATCATACAAGAGAAAAACAATTCTGAGGAAGATTCTATAAGGGTAAATAAAAGTCTTGAAGAGAACACATCTTTTCAAGCCCCAAACATTGAAAAATCAAAACAAAAAGAACCAATAATTTCAAATCCTATATTAGAGCAGCCATCAACATCCACCTCTACACCTCCCTTTCCAGAAATATTACAAATTGATAGGGGTGTAGAAAAACAAATTATGGTGCCTAATTATGATTTCCTAGATGAGCTAAGGAATATTTGTATTAAGATCCCATTATTACAAGCTATCAAGGAAATTCCAATCTTAGCAAAAACAATAAAGGAGTTGAGCATGAAAAAAACAGGAAAAAGAATCAAAGAGATAAAGAAAATTCAACTGGCAGGAAAAATAGCAGATATCATGATGGGTAAGATTGCCATTCTAAAGTATCTAGACCCTGGAAATCCAATTGTTAAAATACACATCAATGGAACTGAGATCCAAAACACACTTATTGATTTAGGAGCAGCAATCAATATCATGAGTAGACAAATCATGGATAAACTAAAGCTTCCTAATCTTGTTTTTACACCCACATTATTACAATTAGCAGACAGATCTGTGATCAAACCTGATGGGGTAATAGAAGAAATTCCAGTGTCCTTAGATTCTTGGGAGTGTCCTGTGGATTTTATGATCCTAACTCCTAAGAATAATCTAGGAGGACATCCTATTATATTAGGAAGGCCTTGGTTAGATACAGCTGATGCTTTCATTAGCTGTAGATCCGGTGATATGTACATCTCTGATGGTAGTTCAACCAAGAAATTTACCTTGTATCCTCCAGCAAAAACAATTACAGAATTAGATGATACTCAATGGATTGAGGATGAAGAAGACATACAACCTTTCTTCACAATTTCAGAAATTAGTGAAGATAGCCAGATTCTGAATACCTTAGAAAATTTTGAATCCTCTTCGGAATACAAACATGAACAATTTCAAGAAGAATCCAACATTGAGTTTTTATCATCAAGACAGATGTCTCTTTATTCCATGGATAAATTTGGCAGCTCTATAATTGAGATATTTCCAGGCAAAACTTTAAATATAAACAAGAACCTAGAGAAAACTCAACAAGAAGAGCTAGTCAAGATATTACAGAGACATTCTTCTGCATATGCATGGGAGTACACTGATATGAAAGGGATAAGCCCCAAGACTTGCACTCATCACATCTACATAGAGGAAAATTGTAAACCAATCAGACAACCTCAAAGACGGATGAATCCAAATCTTAGGGAGATTGTTAAAGAATAATTGCAGAAATTGTTGAATGTCAACTTTATCTATCCTATTTCAGATAGTCAGTGGGTTTCTCCTTCGGTAATTGTGCCAAAGAAAAATGGTAAATGGAGGGTATGTATTGACTACCGAGAATTAAACAAAGCTACTCTTAAAGATCATTTTCCCCTACCTTTCATAGATTAGGTGTTAGATACATTAGCTGGAAAAAAGTACTTCTCATTTTTAGATGGGTTTAGTGGTTATAACCAAATTCAAGTAGCACTTGAAGATCAAGATAAAACCACATTTACCTGTCCTTGGGGTACCTATGCTTACCGAGTATTTCCATTTGGACTATGCAATGCACCTGCAACATTTCAAAGGGTAGTACTAGGAATATTTTCAGATCTAATACATGATTGTGTAGAGGTATATATGGATGATTTCACAGTTTATGGAAACACATTTGAAGAAGCCTTAGTAAACTTGGAAAATTTTTTAAAGAGATGTAAAGAAGCAAATCTTTCACTTAGTCATGAGAAGTGTTTTATGATGTTTACTGAAGGAATTGTTTTGGTGCATCACATTTCAGGGGATGGGATTAGAGTTGATGAGTCAAAAGTTGAATTCATCTCTAACTTATCTATTCCAAGATGTCAAAAAGATGTTAGGAGTTTTCTAGGATTTACAGGATATTATTGAAGGTTTATAGAAAACTTCACCAAGATAGCATCTCCACTTTTCAAACTACTTACCAAGGACTGTGAATTCAAGTGGAATCCTGATTGCCAGTTAGCCTTTGAGACCCTGAAAACAAAAAAATCTGAAGCACCTATTTTAAGGGGACCTAACTAGAAATTACCTTTTCATATTTCAACAGATGCCTCAGATACAGCTTTAGGAGCAGTATTGGGACAAAAAGACCTGATTCCTTATGCCATCCACTATACAAGTAAAAATTTGACTCCTTCAGAGTTAACCTATACTGTAACTGAAAAAGAGTTCTTAGTTGTTGTTCATGCCATAAATAAATTCAGACACTATATAACAGGCTATGAAACTTTTGTTCACACAGATCACTCTGCAATTAAATATCTAATGAACAAATCAATTACTGATGGCAGAGTCATAAGATGGTTATTGCTTTTACAGGAATTCAACATTACCATTATAGATAGGCCCGGTAAAACAAAATATAGTAGTTGATTTCCTATCTAGACTCCAAAACATCAAAGATAATAATCCAGTTGAAGATCAATTCCCTGATGAATATCTTTTTGCAATTTCTACTCAAACTCCTTGGTTTGCTGACATTTCTAATTATCTAGTTTCAAGGAAATTTCCTTCAAAAATGAATGCAAGAGACAAAAGAAAGATCATTTATGACAGTGAAAAATATTCATGGGTTGCTAATGAGTTATAAAAAACAGGTCCAGACTTTATCATTAGGAGATGTGCTCGAGAAGATGAGATGCCTAAGATTCTCAAAACATGTCATGATAAACCTTGTGGCGGACACTTTGATGATAAAAGGATAGCTTATAAGGTCCTTCATTTAGGATACTATTGGCCATCCCTTTTTAAAGATGCTAAAGAGTATGTCAAAAGGTGTGACAGTTGCCAAAGGGTAGGGAAACCTTCTCCTTCAGGTGAGATGCCATTGCAGCCTCAGGTACATATTGAACCTTTTGAGAAATGAGCTTTAGATTTTGTAGGACCTATTAGTCCTCCATCAAAACAAAAGAAATATATATTAGTTTGCACTGATTATGTTACCAAATGGGTAGAGGCCAAGCCATTACTTTCTGCTATTGAAGCATCTGTAGTTAATTTTCTTTTTGAGGATATTTTTACTCGTTTTGGTGTCCCAAGAGAAATTGTTACAGATCAAGGAGCTCAATTCACATAAAAGCTAGTGGAACAAATGGTGGAGAGGTACAAAATCAGACACAGAAAATATACTCCCTATCATCCACGAGCAAATGGTCAAGTGGAATCTACTAATAAGGTCATTGAAGGGATCCTAACAAAGACTGTTCATTTACATAGAAGAGATTGGGCATACATGCTTCCTGAAGCCTTGTGGGCCTATAGAACTACATGGAGAAGCACAACAGGTCATACTCCTTATGAACTTGTTTATGGAAAACAAGTTTTGTTTCCCATAGAGTTTTAGATTCAAACTTTTAAAATGGCAGTCCAGCTAGGACTTGATCTAACATAAGCACAAAAGCATAGGTTGGAGCAGATTAATGAATTGGATGAGATCAGATAGGATGCAGTCCAGAGAACAAATATAGTCCAACAGCAAAGGACTAGATGGCATGATAAGTACATTAAGGAAAAGAAATTCAAAGAAGGTGACTAGGCCCTCTTGTTTGATTCAAAGTTCAAAGATTTTCAAGGTAAATTCCAAACACATTGGCTTGGGCCATATGAAATTGTGAAATTTTTTGACAATGGAGCAATAAAAATCAAGACAATAGATGAAGAAGAGGTCACTTTTCTTGTAAATGGTCATAGATTGAAACTGTATCATAAGCCACTTTCAAGAGAAGAATTTGTCAAGAGATTCCAGGAGAACAATGATGTGAAGTTAATGAAGAAGAATCCTTCTTCTTCATCAACTTAATTGAATTTTCTGAATTCAGATGCATGAAAAAATAAATAAATAAATAAAGTATAAACATGAAAACCAATCATTGATTATCATGTTTATACAGAAAAGATAAAGTGAAAATCAGAATCCTTCTGACACTTTAGCTTTTCAAATTTGTTCTTTTCCTGCAAGCAGCTATCACAAAATTATAAGTGCAGTCCCATTTTATATATCATATTCCACTTATGATCCATTTCACTCCATCATGTCTCACTTCATTCATATTTCATTCACTCCATTCATCCATACTTCATTCACTCCATTCCATGGTCCACCTCATTTTCATTTCAGATTTTTAAATTTGATCTCTTTCTCCAATTGAGTATTACAAATCATAAGTTGTAGGCCACTTTTCATATTTCATTCCACTTTACATTTATGATCCATTTCATTCCATTATATTTCACTTCACTCATGCTTCATTCCACCATATTTCATGATCCATTTTATTTCATTTCATACTACATTCCATCCATGTTTCAAATCATTTCATTCCATGTTTCAAAGCTTCTACAGGTATATTCTACAGCCAGGCATTCTGTAGCCAGATATCCTGCAAGCAACTATCCAGCAACCACTTGTTCAGCAGCAAATTGATTCTGCACACCTATGTCAACAAGCAAAATCAAAGGGATTATGAAGACTAAAAGATCAATGATCTTCAAAGAAGGACAAAGCATATTAAAAACCACAAAAAAAAAATCAAAAGAAGGGCTAAGGTAACTCGTGAAATTATTATGATAACAGATTATGAAAGTTATAGTATCGTTAAGTTATATGTATGTTTCATAAAGTTATTTTGATTATTCATATTGATCAAGCCTATCATAAAATTCATGGACAAATCCCTTCCATTCCGCCATATCAAATCATCATTTATTAAAAATTAATGTTTAGTACTTGAAGTGACCTATTAGGTCACGTCACTAACCCGAAGTATTCAGTGATGATTTTGAAATTCTCACAAGATTTTTCCGTGGTGTTTCACTCCATGACAGCTCTCAAACTCATTTATTCATGTAATTTACCCTCACCGTATTTCACTCATTCCATAACCACTTCATGTCATTTTTCCGTAGCCAATTCCTGTCTGCAAAAACAGAGAAGTCATCTTTGGGGTGAAAACAACCTTCTACAGCCATTTTTACCGTGAATAGGAGAGCATTTACGGAGAAGTAAATTGAAGATTGAGAAAAGAAACCATGGGACTCATTGTAAGATCCGAACCAGTTGGAACAAAATACCTAGAGGGTTACCCACAGATTAGAGAAATGTTACAACAAGTGGGGTGGCTACAGTTTTTGGAAAAGTTCAATGGATTCCATAACGAGGTTACCAAGACATTTGCCCGGTCCTTCAACGGGTCAGAAGTTGAAATAGGTGATGTCAAGTTCACTATCACAGAATCCTTCATTGCAGAAGCAGCAGAATTACCAAGGCAAGGTGAATGATGGTTCAAAAACAAGGAATTTCACAATGACGCATGGAGGCAGATACTCAAAACACTAGGTATGGATATCTCAGTTTTCAAGAAAGGCATTCCTAGTTCGGGCTTAAAGAATAAGTGGCGAAATATGTTGTTAATTCTGCAAAAGTTTATAACTTGTGAAGGAAGGTTTGGCACCCTATATGTTATCATATTTGGCTTATGATGCATTTCCTAGATGAAGAAATCAATTTACCCGTTTTCTTACTCCATAGCCTAAAGAGGATGGCTTCTAATGTACAAAAAAGGGTTCAATTCTTAGAAACCACCTTGTATCACCATGGCCTAGCTAAAATCCTAATTGAGCATCATTTGAGAAAGGTGGGAGACAATTGGGATGATTTCCTCTTGAGGAATGATTTTGAAGAACCTAAAGAAACTCCATCTGAAGGGAAACTTACAAGAAGAAGTAGGAGAGGAAAAATTTCCAAATATGTTGAAATTAAAACTGGTAAATCAATACAAGAAGACAGTGAGGAGATTATCTCTGAAAATTTGGCTGAAATTAAGAAACAACTTAAAAAGGAGAAGATAATAAGAAAGTATGCCAAGGAGAGAGGTGAGGGACCATCTAAACTAAGACGAAGCCATAGGCTTAGAGGCATATTAAAGAAAATAGGGGTTAAACAAACGGGAATCATAGATATTGAGGATGAAGAGACACCAACTGATAGATCTCCTAAGTACCAGTACGAAGAGGATCTTGATAGAGGAACTCGAGAGGTAGACCCAGCACAACAACAAATCTATAATTATGTTGAGTCATTGGAAAAGAGAGCCTCAGAAAATAGAGGAAGAACTCCTAGCCCACAAGAGTCTTCCATTGGAGTGCTGAGAAGGGATAAATATGAACTGGAAGTACTTAATAGGCACATAAAAAATGAAAATGAAATCTTAAGGGAACAAGTCAAGCTGAAAAGTAACATGAACACAACTCTCTCTCTGCAAATAGAAAAATTGTACAAGGCTAGTGAGAAGCTGAAGAAGAAAAATAAAAAGTTGAGCAGGGAACTTATAAACCTGAGGTTCAAATTGGTCATAAGGAAGCCTAGGATGCCACTGAACATCAAGCAAAGCAGAAAAAGGAAGTTAGATGTCCTAGCAGAAGTTTCAGAATACATGGATTAATTGCATGAGGACATGCAAAAGCTTTGCAGTGGGGGTATGTTGAGCCCCAAAGATGTCATTTTATTTCACCAAATCTCACTTCATTTCCTTTGTCCTTTATCAATTATAGGCTTAAAAGATCAATAGGTTTGATTAAAGTCACTTTAAGAATGCATACAATGACTGACTTGCTATACTTTTATGGTTTTGTTGTTATAGTGATTTTTGACTAGACTTAGCTACAGAATGCAGCCATTCTGTAGCTAGTCGCATATTCCGCAGCTATCTTTATGTTCACACAGGTTACAGGTGTCACTTAAAGGAAAAATGCATATGGTTGAATTCTAGAACTCACCTACATCATTCCTTGCCCTCTACGAAGTCTGAGCAAAAATATGCAAGTGGTTATGCACGTGGAGGAAACCAAAACTAAGAAGTAGACTTCTACCAGGCAAGGACTCTGCAGATGTCTTCAGCAAAGTACGAGGCCTCAACAGGAGTTCTAATTCGATTTTGATTGAAAAAGACACCTATCCCTATTTCTTCTCAATGGAAATTATGTATTTTTCTTATAAAAATAACTCGGTGAACCGAGAGATAGTTAGCTAGTTGATGTTTTGTTGTTAAGTTGTCCAAGACTGTAATACTCTGTTTTGGAAGCGTTTTCCTTTAATGAAATAAGTACAACTTTAATGCATGATCTGAAGCAATCTTGAGGAGATTCGTGTGCCAATCCGATGGCAGAGGGCCCCTACTGTCCGAAAGGCTTTGTGCATATTTTTTAGATAAGTACTTTAGCTCTGTTTCGTTCTTAATTTAGGCAGTTTTCTGAACTTCATGTTTTATGCTTACTTACACCGAATAGTGCAGTCAATATTGTTATCATGAATTGTTCCAAAATATCACTAACACTGAATGAGATAGATCTGTAGTATTTCGAAGGCTAATTGCGTATTAGTTCAGTTCAGTTCATTAGATTTCAAGTTTTATTAGCTAGTTGTATTCTAGTTTTTCTAAATTCAACTTAAAGGCCTTCATTATTTACAAACTGCTCTTGTTCTTAGTCTCTTTTAACACATTATTATCATATGGACAAGAATTAGTAATATCCTTTTGAGGTCTTGACTGTTCTGCAATTTCTCATAATTTTACAAACAACCTTTTTCCAAAGCTATTCCAAGAGATCTCTAACCCTTGAATGAGGCTTAATAGTAACATTTTGAGTTGCAGAATGGGTTGATTTTAGTGTCATAAGTTAAATTAGCATAGGGTTCCTTACTATGTTGCAGATAATATTTTCTCAACGTGTTCCAACAAATTTCTAACCATGGATGAGATTTTCTCTGTGATATTGTAAGTTGTTGTTTACTTAGAAGAACCTCATTGCATCAAAATTATCCTTTTCTCAAGTTGTTCCAACATACCTCTAATGAAATTAATTGGACTAAGTTAATGTTATGAGTTACTTTCTTTGTCAAGCTTTGCAATTGGTGAATTAGCATTTTCTGTTCTTAGGTGCCATACATAGTTTAGAGTAGATTTTTCTCTGTTTTAGTGTGACCAATAACTTCTCTTTGCCAACAATTTAGTTCTTTTCCTCTTAGCACAAAAACACAAAACCAAAAACACTAGAAAAAAACTAAACACAACGAAGTAGGAAGAAGATACCTAGGCACATATAGTGCACTTCACTTCAACATTTTACTAGCCTTGGTTGACAATTTATGACATCAATTTAGAAACACTAAGTTGAGCAGACAGTTACCCTTGTTTCAAAAATTCAGTGGCCATAATTCAGAGGTTACGAAGTCCTTCACCCTAAATTTGAATGGTGGCAAAACACAAGTCGATAACGTCCAGTTCAGATTAATAGAGGATCTGGTGGCTCAAGCATGCGAAATTCCACAAGACGGGGAACGTTGGTTTAAGAACCAACGTTTCAATAAGGGAATTTGTGTGTCCTTTCTCAAGAAGGAGAATTCAAATCCTTAATGGAGCAAAGGGATTCCACCAAAATTCCTACTAAGTAAGTATCAACACGTGTTATTTTTCCTGCAGAAGTATATAACATGCAAAGGTCACTTTGGGCTCGTGTTTTCTATTTGACATTCAACTTCTCAGACATTTTCGAGACAAGCCTTTGAATTTTCCATATTATTTGAAGAAGTCCCTGATGAAAATGTCTACGGCCGCTAAGGAAAGGGCGGCCCACTTGGAGTAAAACCTCTATCACCATGGGTTGGTAAAAATCATCCTAATGGAGGTTCTGCAGAAGAAGAAGAATATGTGGGAGGATTTTATGGCTGGGAATTATTTCGTGGAGGACGAAGACTCCGACCCTTCAGAGAATAAGGAAGAAAAGCTAGCAGAAAAACAAAGGAAGAAGCCACAAACCCGTGGGTCACAACCAAAGGAGGATGAAAAAGATGAAGAAGTGGTTGTGACTGGGGAGTATACAAGTAAAAATCCCAATTTGAAGGGCACCTCCACCTTCGCTAAGAGATTCACAAGGAGCCAGGATTCCAAGCTGGCTATAAAGGACACTTTGGAAGGGGGGGTACTGCCCAAATTTGATAAAAAGAAAGAAAATATGCACGGCCCGCCTAAAGGGAAGGAGAAGGTGGAGACTGCTGAATTAATTGATGGAGAAACAATGTACTTCTAGGATCCCTCACTGCAGGAAAGCAGGAATGAAACAATAGAAGAACAGAAAGGACAAGAGGACCCTAGTGTGCCCCAATCTTCCCAAGAACATCAGTAGGGGGAATTAACTCCCCAGAAAAAGCGGTCTCTACAAAAATTAGAGGAGATTATTGTTATGCAAGTAAATCCTCTCTGCAGATAGAGACGATCCCTCTAGCCCTAGAGTGGGTCTAGAAACAAAGGGACACGCTAAAGTGTTGCTTCCTAATTATTGAATGAACAAGGGAAATGGTAGATCGACCTACCTGGAATCCAACGCTGTCGTTGTTGCTGTAGCAGTGGTGGCCTCTCGCTCCTGCCTCGACAAGTCACAATTTGTTCGCCATTACGCTTGGATACCTGCACAAAGAACAAGAAACAAGAACAACATACAAGATAACAACATTTCATTCATAACTATTAATGAGCCAAAGAGGGCTAAACATATTGCATTAAAAAAACATCATATCACAATAATGGAATCAAACAGTAGTCATGTATATAAATGAATAGAAGGAAGAGTTACAACCAATGCTTTGACATCGCAGTCTCCTCCAGCGAGGTTCAGGCAAAGCGCGTCTCAAATGCTCGTCAGGGAATTTGGATTGGATGAAGGCATGGACTCAAGCTCTCTTAGAAGTCATGGACTCAAGCTTCCTCAACGTAATTCCTTCTATCTTCTCTAGTCATTCAGCTATTCAGCAGTTCAGCTAGTTTTCTCTAAGAGAGATAGCTTCTTTTATAGAGGAAAAGGAGGAGGTTAGGATCCCTACAAAGGTGGGAGGGAGGCCTATCCTTTAGGGAGTTCCCATAAGCAGTGGAAACCATAAACCTAAAGGAGGCAGTACGTGGTTTATCAGTTCAACCACTCCCAATGACTCATCCTCGAGGTGGTTGGAGTGGAATCTCCGCTCTATTTTAAAAAAACATTCCATAAATAGCTTGGCGTGGGTGGAAAACTAGGACAGAGCTCCAGTTGACATGAGCCCAGTGTTAATTTTCCTCTTTAGCGCGAGGGCATAACTGATTACCCTCGCTAAGGCAAAAACAAGGGTTTTTGAGTCTCTGCTCAGGGAATTGTCAACAAGAGGAACGTTACTCTCATGTAAAGGGACACAATGATGGTTTTTGCAAGGCATGACACTACTTATTGGTCATGGAAATGACCCTCCAATGGGCGAGATGGGGATTGCAGGGATAGTGAAAAAATGTTGTGTAACAGATGCCCCCTAAAGCATGAGGTCCGAGGGAGAGGGAGGGGTGAAATGCTTTATGAGAACACGTTCGAACCAAACACCATTGTCGGAAAACCTGCAATTACAAATACAACTGATATCTCTGATACATGAACATGTGGTATGGGCGCAGCCATCCATAATAGAGTATATATAAAATATGAGATCTGAGGTATGGACGCAGCCATCCAACAGTAAGGATCAACAAATAGACTCAGGTATGGTCGCAGCCATCCAATCAAAAGAGTCATGTAATAAGTCATGATAATCCACCAAAATACACAGCTTGTATTTTATCAGACAAAATCCAGGGTCTTGCGCTCCATCTTGACCCGAACAAGTACAAATTCAAGCATGCGAATATATGAGCTGAAGTCGAACATGCAAGAAAATCACCTGATTACCAGCCAATGATGAGAGCTATTAACAGGCACGAGAGAAACCACCAATAATGAAAATGGATCTCAAGGTACAACCGGTACAATCCACGGAATGTTAATAGTGATCTGACGTTGAACATCCGTAGAATCATTCGATCGAAGGCCAATGACATGGACCTTGCGTCGAATGTGAAAAACCTACCATTAAGGCATGTAGGCTCCAAGGTACCAGAATAGAGTCTCTAGATCAAATTCTTGGATAATGAGTTGAAGTCGACAGGAAGTGACATGATCGAAGGTGGGCCATAATGTTTCCCACATCATCGATACGAGACAAAGGAACATGATAGTAGTGAAATAGGACCAACAGAGAATTAGAGGGAGGTTGAAAACTGCAAAGGCAAACTTCTCTTGAACATATCATCAGCACGACACTGGATTTGGCAGTATTTGACATCAAAGGATCTGAGGTCATGACGACGTGGCAAAGAAAAAATGACAGGTCAAAAGAGATTACCCAAACCCATGAAGGCAAAAATTACGAAATGAGATATCCCCAACCCGACACAAATGCAAACAAGTGCCATGTTCAAGAGTGACATACTACCAACATAACTAAAACTTGGTTCCATTTCCCCCCACCATTTCTGGCCAGTACCCCAATTATTTTTTAAAACAAGCTTGAAGGGGATAGCATATGCTTGTGTTGTAAGTTTGTCCTTCGGACAAATCCAACCTAGTACATTTTACGAGCCCTAGGAAGGAGGAACTCGAGTAACTTCATGGCGACGAAATCTGATGTCATCAGGGTTTAACGAGTCTAACAAAGGGAGAACTCGGCACCTTTTCATGTTTAGAGAGTTTGAAAAGAAGTTTGAAAAGAAAACTCCACCGTGACCCTTTTCGTAAATAGTCTCTCAGATCCGAAAAGGTAGAAAACAATATCTAAAAGAACCTCTTAGTCGCAATAGGCTAAGGTATTCCCTTTTCGTAAATAATCTATCCCAGCCTGAAAAAGGGGTAAATGTATACTAGGTAGATATCGCTTCGCAGCCATTTAACGAGTTTGAAACGACAAGAGTCTCGGAAATCTTTTCAGTTTTAGAGAGTCAGAAAAGAGCTGAAAGATGAATCTAGCAGTGACTTTTTCATGTATTTACCGAGTTCAAAAAAGTATAAAATTTAACTCGTTACTTCATCAGTATGTCCTGAAAAACCTGTTGCTGCACAAGAGGCACGTGTAAAACCCATTTTTCAAAAAATAATATAATAAAATAATCGAAAAACATGTCTTAAAACCTAATTAGGGTTGTAAAACGTTATAAAATGCCAAAAATGGTAAAAACAATTTACTTTTCACTTTTCACCTCTTGTGGAGAAAATAGTTACCCATTTTACTGTGTGATTTTGCGGCGACGATAGTGGACAATCTAGCAAACCAATCTCAAATCCGTCAGTTCCAGGTAAGAGCTGATATCTCTCTCTTCACTTTGAGTCATTTCTTATTACCTACAAATTCTAATTTTGAATTTTGGGGGAGGAAGTATGAAAATTAGGGCATAGCGGTTGGCTCGGGTTTCGAGCACGGAGTCGCGCCAACTGCTCAATTTTTTATACTAGGGCGCGCCAACAACGCTAACCATTTTTTGTGCAAAATGCTAGTCACAAACCCCAATTATTCAAAAATCCAAGTTCCCAAAAGGCTAACATTATTCATATGAATGTGTTTACAGGTAAAAAGCGGAAAAATGGTGATAGAATGGAAAGAATAGGAACACAGCGAAGAAGACGAGCTTGCCATGGAAAATGAGAGATGCATAGAAGCTCTCAGGGACTATGGACTGAAGAAGTTCTTCTTGACATCGTGTCTCCGTGCTCAACCAGAGCTGTTACAATATTTGATCAGCATATGGGATGAGGACCAAGAAAATTTCATCCTTCGAGATCAGGAACTTGAGATTGATGTTTCTGACGTCTACTTTATCACAGGATTGTCATGGAGGGGAGCAGCACCAATCCTAACCGGTACTCGACCTTGCATGTAGAGTATGTCCATGGTGATGGAAAGATTATGTCTAGGGACACAGAAGGGAACAGGACGTGGGAAAGTTAACATCCAAACTATCCCAGACCTAGTACTAAAGGTAGTGCTACATACCATTACACGAGCTACGGGATTGAAAGCACCACACGAAGCAACAAAAACATAGTTGCTTCTTGTTGTAGGCTGCTTGGCACCGACCATCTACAACTGGGCAGAGGTCGTGACAATAAACCTGAAACGTCAGCTAAAAAAATTCAAGAAGACCAAATTGAAGCAACTTGGTTATGGGTCTATCCTGGTATCGTTCTTCCTGGAATGACTACCAATTTTTTAGCGTCAGGAGGTCATAGTCCCGACACCACCAGCAAGAGCACTATGGATGGCCCGATGGGCGGCTCTGATGCCAAGGGCAGGGGGGAGTAAACAAATGTCCTAGAGACCAGAGTTCTTTGATTGGCTCCGCCAACAGTTGATAATCGTGGAGGAATGGCCCTACTCTGGTACAGACTTTACTGGTGAGCCGGACCTCCCACTCCTGGAGGGAGAGGATTGGGATGAAGATTTTAGTAAGATTCATTTTTAATTTTCATGAGTATTATGATTTTTTTTTTTTATGTATGTTCTGACTTTAAATTCATGTATTTGTAGATTTCGACCCAGAGAGACCTGCGGGCATGTCTCCAGTAGTGAGGAAAATTCCTCATGATTTCGACCCTCATGGTGAGGGAAGAGAGGAAGAGGAGCTCATGTGCAACCTATAGGGGATCACACATGGAGTCCCGAATTATGCACGATTCGACGATGTACCTTGCGCCTACCAGAGACATACTGTCGGGGTGTCAAGCCATATTCACCGCTTGCTGAGGCGGCTTGTACGGGCAGTGACATGCTATCATGAGCATCACATCGATTAGACACCTAGGCTTTATATCTGCATTTTTGAGAGACATGGGGTCTTAGGATGTAACAAAAACACACATATTTTTTGAATGTATGATGCATACTGATGCAAACATGCGATATATATATATATATATATATATATATATATATATATATATATATATATATATATATATATATATATATATATATATATACAGGCTATTTTCCTATATGGATCTTTTTCACATGATGATGATTTTACAAATTACGCAAATGTCTATCCAATACAATGTTAGCCACAGTATCAGTTAATGCATTCATTCATCTAGGAATATGTTGATATGTGATAAAATCAAAATGTCTTTCCAACAAACGAATACGTAAATACAATCTCAAAATGTATGGGTTTCTAACTGAATAATGACCATTGAGTTGTAGAACAACAAGCTATGAATCTAGATTTACAAGCAATGTGCGTATGCCAAGATTGATCGCCTTGGTTAATAGTTCCAGAACAACACTATATTCAACGACATTTTTTGTAGTTCGTCCTAGAAAAATACCTTGCAGTTCTATCAACTCACTAGCAGGATCATATATTACTCAGGCTGCTGAAGACAAATTCATGGTACTGCGGGAAGCACCATCCACGAAACTGACATAAGGGGTAATAGACATCTGCACAAATAATCAAGACCCAAATAAGCAGGAAAATTCTCGCAAAGCACACCAAATCAAAACATGTACAAAAATGAAAAAAACACATATGTACACAAATTATGCATGAATGAGTCATGCATAATATTTTTTGAGATGCAACCTTTTTCTGGGTTGTTCTAAAAGATGACCTTCGTAATCAATGAGCTCATAGGCCCCATTATGAAATACGAGTTTAACAATGTAAGGCCCATGCCACATGGGTTGAAATTTACCTGCCCCCAGCTTATCATTAGCTTGGTCATACAGGAGGACGAGATCTCCTTCAACGAAAGAACAAGGGACACTGATTGGTCAAAATGAGCTTTGACCCGCTTTTTCTGTGCTTCGATAACCAGAGCAGCAAAGTGGTGGGTTTCATCTAACCTTTCAAGATAAAGGAGACACTCTTCTTTGGGTGAAGTTTTCGGAATTAATTCAACAACCAACTTGAGCGAAGGTATTTCACATTCAATCAGAAGAGTAGCTTCCAGACCATAAACCAACTAAAAAGGGTGAATCTGGTTGCACTCTTAACTGAGGTTTGGTATGCCCAAATAGATAAAAATAACATGAGATGACAATTGGATTTACGGATCCCAATCGTACGTTGAAGCATGGTAACAAGAACTTTTTTCATGGCTTCAACCTAGCCATTGGCCTGAGGATAGTACGACGTTGAGCTATCATGACGCAAACCCAACTTAGAAGTCAACTTGGCCACCATGTAATGCCGAAAATGGGAACCATGATCGGTGACAATGGCTTGAGGGACACCAAACCTAGCAATGATATGATTGAATATGAATTGAGTAGCTGTCTTACCGTCGGTGGCAAGTGTAGGCATTGCTTCAGCCCATTTGGTGAAGTAGTCCATGGCTACGATAATATAAGCATGCCCCCCGATCGAGTGAGGGTTACACGTCATAAAATCGATGCCCCACTTCGCAAAGGGACCAACGGTAATGACAAGATGAATAGGTACAGGCGGTGCATGCATCTTGAATTGATAAACCCAGAAATCATGACATTTACGAACTGCGACAATGCAGTCTTTGAAGAGAGAAGGCCAGAAATAACCAGCATGAAGGATCTTCTATGCAGTAGCATAACTAGACATGTGACCGCCACAGGCGCCACTGTGACAATAATTGAGGACTTTCTCAGATTCCTCGAGGGTCAAACATCGACGGAGAATTGAATCCACTCCGAAATTATAGAGGGTATCCCCGAATATACGATAAGGTTGCGACTGATGTTGGATGCTTCAGCGGGCATCCTTCGTCAAATCAGATCTGAAAGTAAAAGTTTGGAGATAAATGATGATATCACCATATCATGGATCGAGGGTGCTAATCAAGAAAAGCGTATAGTCTGGTATTTATTCTTCAGGACAAGATGGAGGAGAGTCTGAAGGCATGGAACAAATCAAATCATCAAAGACTAATGACTTCTTCGACTTGGCCACAATAAATTCCAAATCGAACTCTTGGAGGATGACAACCCACTTGGAGTATTTCCCCCCCAGCAATTGTCATGACAATATATAGGTCATGGGGTTGCAATCGAAAATCACAGTCACTGTATGCAAAAGAATATAATGACGAAAATGCTGAACTGCTTGGACCACAACTA
Organism: Pinus albicaulis; assembly: GCA_034641835.2. NCBI lineage: Eukaryota > Viridiplantae > Streptophyta > Pinopsida > Pinales > Pinaceae > Pinus > Pinus albicaulis. The sequence goes on from CM076573.1 coordinate 637,856,694, forward strand.
ACGCTAACTTCTCAATGTGTGCATAACACATCTCAGGGTTGAGAAGGTTACGATACAAGTAATAAATAACATGCTCGTTACCATCATCATTGTCTTCTACCAGAACCATGGCAATTGTATTGAAAGCGACAGCTAAATAAAGGGAAAAATCACGATGATAGTTAGGAGGACGCAACAGTGGAGCGTTGACAAGGAACATCTTCAGGGCATCAAAATACTTTTGAGCAATCTCATCCCAACAGAATGGGATGCCCTGCTTTAATAAACGTGTGTTTCCCCGAGCCACTTCTGCATAGTTAGGTATAAAACGGCGTATAAAATTAGCCTTACCTTGCAAACTCTGCAAATGATGTAATGAGGATGGAGAGGGGAGATTAATAATAGTTTCAACCTTCAGAGGATCGAGGCGAATTTCGTATTTGGATATGATAAACCCTAGGAGTCTACTGGAATCAATGCAAAAGACACACTTGTGCGGATTAAGCTGAATATTAATGTAACGTCAACAATGAAGAAAAATATGACGAAGATGGTCAGGATGGTCCATACGCTTAGCTGAATGAGTGGGAAGGTCATCCAGATAAGGCTGAACGATGTGTCGAATATCATGAAAAGCATAAGACATCGCTCGTTGAAATGTAGCCCCAACATTATTTAAGCCAAGAGGGAGCTTTTTATATGTGAAAGTACCCCAAGGATAGATAAGGGCAGTCTTACGTTGATCGGTCGGAAGAATGTTAATTTGATTATACCAAGAAAAACCGTCCATTAAGGAAAAGATCTCACTCCCAGCATAGTCATCAATGATCTGATCAATAAAGGGAGTGGGATACTTATCCTTGGGACAAGCTCGATTAATATCATGATAATTAAAACAAACACGAATAGTTCCATGCTTCTTATCTATAGGAACAGTATTAGAGACCCATTCTGTCAAAGGAATCGGATAAATAAAACCAGTTCGGAGAATTTTTTCAACTTCAGCCTTAATGGCAACAACTTTTCTAGGGTGCACTGGATGAAGATGCTGGCGAATAGGTTTCGAGCCGGGATAAGTAGGAATTTCATGCACCACTATACTAGGATCAATTCCAGGCATTTCTTCTTAGGACCATGCAAAGACATCACGGAACTCGCGAAAAAGGCTAGTATAAACTTGGACTTCATTGAGAAGAACAAGTAACCCCAATATGAATGTTCTCGACAATTCTCAGTTTAACGGAAATTTCAATAGGCATCGTCTATGTAATGTTACTCAAGTTACCTTCCGTAAAGACATCATGTGTCAAAACAGGAAATTGAAGAGGAGGAGAAGGAACCTGAGATACAAGATGCTCAAGACAAGTAGACATGGCCTCGAGGCCAGGCATAAACGAGGAATGATGATGACCATCATTCCACGGAAAATCATAAAGAGACATGGTTTCCACGATGGCCTCATCGGAGGGAAACACTTCTTTCAAAGGATCAGTTGAATCTGAATCACCAAGCCAGGGGGATTGAGAGTAAATGTCAAGAGATATGCTCAAAGGAGCACAATCAGAGGACGAAGGTTCCGAAGCAGCAATGAGTTCACAATAATCAATCTCAATCGGGCTCAAAGGCATCGAATCTCTGAAGGAATAATTATGTTCAGGCAAAGGAATAATCCATGGGTCATCAGATCGAGAAATCATATGAATCTGAACAGTATTTGGAGGAGGAAGAGGAAAAATATCCATGAGGACAGGATGTTTAAAAAGACCTGGCCCTACGCTCTCGTAGGGAGTGGGAATTTTATCAACATACGGAGCGTTGTTCTTAGAAGAAGAGGTGAAGAAAGACAATTGATCAACAGTAAAATTTTTTCCTTCATGTGGAAATTTCAAAACACGAAAGAGAGTGGATGGAACACACAACATGGCGTGAGTCCAACTACGACCGAGGAGAAGATTATAATTGAGCTTAGCGTCAACAACTTCAACCTCGACATTGACAGTCTTCCCTTTCAAAGTAATCAGTAAAATAGCAAGAACACCTAAAGGTTTTGATTCTCTTCCATCAAATTCTTCAATAGCATTTGTTGATGAATTCAGGGTTGGAGAACTAATGGCTTTCCAACACAAAGATGGCATGATACAGGTTGATGCAACTTCGTCCACAACTGCTCGATGAATGTCGAGACCATTAATAAAAACTTGAATAATGAGCGCAATCTGATGCGGAAGTCGTGGAATAAAATTCTCTAGATCGAAAGCAAGAAGGCTAGTATCGACAGGATCAATCCTGCCGATTGTGGACAAAAAATCTCTTCGCCGTGACGGAAAACTCTGAAGTACTTCTAACGCGGACATCGCAGACGGTGCTTGAGCCAAATCCTCAAAAATATTGTAATGGTGAGCGGAACGGGCATTGGGATTATAAGAAGACTTACAGAGGACACCTTTGGAAGGTGGTCGCACAATGGATTCAGCATTGGGCCTTTCAATCTCAAGAGGACCAGTAACGGGCAGAGGAGGAGGACCATCAACGATCTCCTTCCCTGTGGCCTGACGGGATCTAGCATAATATTTCGACCGAGTAGCAATAGAAATGGAGCCTGAACCATTCATCATGAACACCTAAGAGCCAAATGGGGCAAAGGATTGAGGTTGCTCTACCATCTGAGTCTATTGATATGGGAAAGGTTCTTTAAGAATGAACAAAGTTCCCTGGGTGCCTTTAAGCAATCGGCTCACTTCGAACCATCAAGGACAATCCTTGGTGAAGTGCTCTTCGTCACAAATCAAACAAGGGTACTTCAGTTTGCATTGAGAACCATCGCCAGCATGAGGTTTCTGAGAATCCTGCTTCGGGGTATCAACTTTGGATTTACCTTTACCCTTCTTTTTACCTTTATAAGTATTATCTGTAGGATTGGCCTGAACAACATTTACTTCTGCGGGTTTACCAGAATTCGAGGTAGAATAAGAAGAAAAATTATTGGAAGAAGCAGACTTCAGCTTCCCAGAGTTTGAAGATGAATACTTTTGAGAAGTTTGAGACACAGAACCAATAATACCATCGACAGATGGAGTCGTTGGTGGTTTAGAAGTTCTAGGTTGGGGAGCATCAGGAAAGATATCATATAATGTGCCAGACTGAGAGTACACAAGATCAAGGTACTCGGCTTAAGCAATGGCTTGTTCCTCGATTACACATGCCCCCATAGCTATGTCTTTGGCAATCTGATTGACAAAGGAGGTGGTGAACCAATGAGTTAGAAGTTGATCAGGAATTTCGAATTTGATCATTTGATGATGACGTTGCCACTCATGAATATGATCCGATATATGAGTAGCTCAGTCCTGTTTCAATGAAGTGAGGAGGTGCGTCCCGGTCTCATAACGGACTGGTAACTGAAAATGTGTAAGGAATGCCATGGCTAAAGAATTGAAATCTTGGAAGATGCCACGAGATAGCTCAATGTACCACTTTTCAGTGACACTAGTAAGAGTTTGCTGGAAAAGACGGAGTCTAATAGAATTGTCAACCCAAGAGTTAGAGGAACACCAAAAATGGTAAGTCATAACATGCGCTTGGGGGTATTCACTAGACTGGCCCTCAAATTTAGGACAATCACCAGGAATCTTGGTTGGAACTGGAGGCCAATACGGATTATGAAGAATGGGATCATTCATCAACTTTGACACATTAGGTAATTCCAAAGTAGCAAGAAATGGTGATTGGGTATTGAAAGTCATCGAAGGTCTTGGATAAGGACTTGCATGTACATTCCATCCAGTCCGAGTAGGATTTTGTCCCCATACATTCTATCCCGGAGGATTCAGATCATAGGTATTAGCAACAAGATAAGTCGGTTGATACTGGGGTTGAGGACTAGGATATTGAGTCGGGGTAGACCATTGAGGTCCTTGCTAAGCATCGTATGGAGTCTACTGCAGAATGTAAGCATGAATTTGAGGTTGATTATATACAGGTTGATTTTGAGGGTAAGGAACCCAAGGTGCAGTATATACCGGTTGATATGAACCTTGAGGGTAGTAAGCACCTTGCAGTTGAGCAGGTTGAGCAGGCTGCTGATCGGGTAGAACGGGCTGCTGAAATGATGGAACCGGCTGAGGAGCAGGCTGAATCGGTTGCTCAGGGCCACCGAGTTGGCCTTGTGGAAAGGGTTGGCCTGATGGTTGCGATGGACCAGGTTGTCCCTGATAACCAGGTTGACCCCGAGAGGGACCGTAGGTTTGTCTTAGTTGCACAAAATTTGGGCCATATTGAGCATGTGGTTGTAGTTGTGGTGCAACAGTTTGTCCCTGTGGTGGGTAGTTTTTCCCCTAGGAGCATAATATAGTCCTAGTTGATTCGAATATTGACCGAAAATACCGAAGGGTTGTCCATGTTGGGCCAAAGGTTGCCCTTGTAAAGGTTGGCCTTGTGGATCGTATGGTTGTCCTTGTGGACCAGAAGCAGGGCCCTGCTAAGCTAAAGGTTGTCCCACAGGGGGTTTTCCTTGCAATCCAGAAGGTTGCACAAGCAAGGTAGGCTTGAAACGAGAAATGGTCTGATAAGGATCAGTAGGAGGAAAATAAACCGGATTACCATGGCCATCATAATGAAGCGGATATGAATAAACAGGGTTACCGACAAAATCATAATGATGAAAAAGAGGATTAACAGGGGCCTGAGGCTGCTAAGAAACCTGAGAGATTTTCTGCTGAACAACCAACAGATACTCTTCAAAAGTAAGACCACCAGGAATCACAGGAGTAGTGGAAATAACACTAGAAGCAGGCGTGGCCTGCGTCGAAGGAGCATAACGTTGGTGAATATCCAACATCTGCTCATCAAACACATAAGTAGAAACCATAGGCATGGTAGAGGTAGACGGGGGTGTCCATGGCATGGGTTTGTGAGCTACCTGGGCCGGGATTAACAGGCCACGTAGGGTTGAGAAAAATAGACTTGCGGGTGTGAAAAGATCCTGATGATTGATGGGTATCAACAGGTGTGGATGAAGCCACACAGATCGTTGGTCGGACTGGAACAAATGTAACAGTAATCGACGAACTAGGTGTTGAATGCGATAGTCCTAATGAAGGTAAGACCGAACTCTGAGGAGTTACTGTATTAGATTTCACAATGGAGGCAACACCAGACATAATATGACTCAAGGACCGATAACTAGGCAAAAGTGACACTGATGGTGGAGAAGATTGAGTAGAAACATGAGGGACATCTTCCCGAAAAAGATGATATTATCCTATAGAAACAAGCATTCCTTCACTACCAACAGGACTAGATGAGTCCATATCTGACTCCACCGTAAGATATTCAAAAAGACTACGGGGACTAGGAGGCACAGCAGCAGGAAAAAATGGTAAGCCTGATGTAAGAGGAGGAAAATATCCTTCTTCCCCAAAACCAGACCAAGCACCAGAAGGAGGCCAATTAAGCTCAACTGGCTCTTCAGGAGTAGATCGAGTAGCAAGAGGCAGGACAGACGGAAGAATAGGCTGCAAGATCTTGGTAGACCTAGTGGGCTAAGGAGTTTCAAAAGAAACATTCGGGAAAGAACTACCAATAGGAGGCAGTGAGGATGACGAAACCGGTGGTTTCGCCACCATGACCGTATATCAAAACAGAAAGGGAAAAATAAAACCAATCGAGGACTCCAAGATCAAAACCAAGGAAAAACAACAAGCCAAGTAATAAAAATTTAATGGGCATGTGATCGTAGGTGATTAATTTTATGACACTGAAACCATATTTTGCTGTTTCATTTTTAAAGAGTCGAGAAACAGGCCAAATATGACTCTAGTCGCTTTCAATTTTAAACGAGTGTGAAAGGACAAGTTCTTGATGATCTCTTCTCTTTTTAAAGAGTCATGAAAATATCAAAATGAATACCCTAGAATACTAAGCAAGAGGGTATACCGGGTTTCCGTGAACTGCCATATACAACTTGGTGATCAAATGAAACATAAATGACCAAGGACTTGACGTACGTGCAGGTAGTCTCCCTGAATGTTGTGTTTGGTGTATCATGGTTACAAGGCAGCAGACTCGGCTTCCTATGGATAAAAGGATTACAACCTAGAGGGGTCTCCCTTTATATACTCGACGGTACAGGGAGAACAAGTCCATACCAGCGTTGTCTAAAGCCAGATGGCGAATGACAACTACTAGGTTTTATGACGTCGAAACACGTCTCTAGCCTAGACCACTAAAAATGTTCCATTAGGTTTCAATGCTTCCTTAGATTAATTAAATAAATTTTAAAGTTTATCTTGGATTATGTTTCAGTTTTAACGTCCTATCGATTTTGGATCTCAAAATTCCTAAATGCTAGCTATATGCAAATGAACACCATTTCTGATCCAATGAATGCTAATTATGAGAAGGATAGAGATCTTTCAAACAATGGTAAACAATGAGACTATGCGAAGAAATCCACTAATGCATCTAACAGAATCTAACGAAAATGAAACTCTTTCCTAGATAATAAGATGGTAGTCATGCAAAAGAGTATTTCACTTTCAATGAAAAGAAAGAATGCAAAATATGTTTTATTATTATTTTTTCAATGAAAAGAAGTACATGATGCACTAATTACATGAAAAACGAAAACAAACACTAGCTTAAGTGTTGCGTAGGAATCGAAATTGAATGACTCAATGAAATGCAAAACAAACACAAGAAAGCACTCAAACTAATGTTGCAATCTTTCAAACCAAGTGAAAGTTTTCAAAATGATCCAAAACAAGCAATGTAATCTATGCTTGGAGCAATAAGGAGGAAAAATCAATTGAAAAATGAAATGATCATTCAACCAAAGCAATCACTCAAAGGAATCAAGAAAACTAAGTGCAATAAATCCATGAATGATACTAACAACAATCAAACCGACTTGATTTTCGAACAGAAGGCTCAGTGCACTAGAACACCTAGAAACCCTAAGGCCCCAACTGACACTGATAAGAATATGGAAAAACGAATGAGAAAAGCAAGTCGACGGTAATCAAAACAATCCAAAAGGCATAATTACACATAAAAAATAACCCAGAAGCAAGCACAATTGACCAAAAGACTCATCAAGGAGGTCAAACCAATTCCTACAGATGTCGGTGCCACTGTAAGGCTGTAATCCGTGCCATACAGGGGTTGGCGCGACTGCAAAAAGAGAAACTTGCGCCAATTGGCGTGAATGTTCAGAGAAAAACCGTGCCAAGCCAGATAACTATGGGAAAAAGAGGAAAAACCAAAACCTAATGAGCAGAGGTCAATCTTGACACTTTGGAGCTGAAAAAAGGATGAAAAATTAAACAAGAAAACCAGAAAAGACAAATAACAAAATCAATAATTGAAACTGACCCAACAAAACGAAACGACAAACTCGTAATCCCCAGTGGAGTCGCCAATTTTTTATGCAGGTAAATCCTCTCTGCGGACAGAGACGATCCCTCTAGCCTTTTTTAAGTCCCTATATTAATAGTGTAGCCCCTTATTATGTTAGTGTAGCCCCCCTCATTGTTATCATTGTACCCCTGTAACCCCCATATTGTTATTATTGTGCCCTTACATTATTATTGTTAGGTCGGCTATGATTACATTGTGGCCCCACTAGGATTATATTGTTGCCCCATGGACTCCTATATATAGAAGGAGGTTTTGTTCATTTGAATCATCCAAGAATTTTTCATTTATGTAATTTATTGGAGGTTTCCCCCTCGAAGTGGCTTATTTCTAAGGCGTTGATATCTCTTTTCTTCTATTTTTGGAGCTGGTTACACAACATTTGGTATCAGAGCTTTGGATTCTAGGGTTTCGCTGCTCCAAACAGGTCATCATGGAATTTTCTCTATAACTTTTTTTCTACAAAGTTTCAGAAGCTGAAATTTTTAGGGTACGAAGCTGAAAACCTGAGGACTATTTCCTAAAACTTTCAGAGCTTGGTTCGCAATATTTTTGGAGATATCATCTGTGGAAGTTAGGTTTTTTTTCAGGCTCCTAAACAGGTCATCGTGGAATTTGCGCTATAACTATTTTTCTACAAAGGTTCAGAATCTGAAATTCATATGGTGCAAAGCTAAAATCCTGAGGAAAATTTTCAAAACATTTCAGAGGTTGGTTCGCAATATTTTTGGAGATATGATCTGTGGAAGGTAGTGCTTTTTCAGGCTCCTGAATTTCATCTCAAAGAGGTGATCGTGGGAAAAGTTCAATAACTCTCTCTCTGGGGATCGGATTGGAGTGCCGTAAAAATTAGTCGCAATTGCACGGAATGTAGTTTCTTGGCTATCAATTTCAGAAACAAAGGACGAAACAGTGACACGTGGCAATTCGTACAAGTTCGCTCTACTGAACCAGTCCAGAATTAGGTCATTGTGGGAGATTGGACACAACTTTGTCTTGGAGAATCCAAATCAGGTCAGACCTGTGGCATTTGAAAGAAGCTTCAGAGATCTACTACAGGGCTGAATTTCAGATATCGAAGATTTTCAACTATATAGATAATTCAATTTCAATATCGAGCTCCTAAAAGCTAGTAAAAGGTGTGTATTTTTTTTTCCGAATTGCATAAGTCTTGTTTGAAGAATCAAGTTGAATTGATTCCAAGGGCATCTTGTAGAATATATATCAATATTGGATTCTAAAATGGCCCCTAAAAAGAATTCAACACCCATTAAGCCTTTAGAAGGCTCTACTATGACTCATGAAGATGAAGAATTGCAACATGATCTATCAGAATTACAAGAGCAAGTGCAACAGATTTCACTCTCGCAAAGAGAAACAAAAAATGAAATGGAAGTTTTGAAGAAAGGCGTGGAAGTGAAGATGGAAGGTTTGAAGAAAGGCATGGAAGCTAATATGGATGGCGTGGAAGATAAGATGGATGGCATGGAAGCTAAGATGGATGGCATGGAAGTGGGCATGGAAGCTAAGATGGATGACATGAAAGACAACATGGAAAACATGAAGAATGATCTAAAAGCATACATGGAAGGCTTGATGACAAGCTTAAAACAAGAAATGATTCCTAATGGAGGAAATATAGTAGAAGAACCTCATGATTAGAACAAAATAAATGTTAATCGTGATTTCATAAACTCTAATGTTGGCGTGAAGAACCACCATATTCCAAAAATGGATATGAGGAAGTTTGATGGAAAGGATCCTGTAACATGGATACTACAGATGGAGCAATATTTTGATCTCCATAACGTGCAAAACACACAAAAGGTACGCATTGCAACTTTACATTTAGAACAAAAATACATTTGTATGGTATCAATGGCTTTGCTCCCGTAAAAAAATTGTCACTTGGTCAATTTTTACGGAGGAAATGATAGTACATTATGAGGATACAAAGAGCAACACCTTCTTTACCCAATTGATAAATCTCAAACAAAAGGGTTTAGTGGGGAAGCACATTGAGGACTTCCAAAAATTGAATATAAGGGTAACTGATATTCCAGAGGAACACAGGATTGATCTCTTCATAGGTACTTTAAAGGATAACATCCAACATGAAGTTCGCGTTTTGGAACCCGATTCATTGGAGAAGGCATTCAGGTTGGCAAGAAAAATTGAATGTAAAATTATGGCGACAAGGAAGCCTACCACTCACTTCTATAAAGAGGGAAGTGTTGCTACTCCTAGATTTCCACAACCTACAAGGTTGACACCACAACAATTGGAAGAAAAAAGAGCAAAAGGGCTTTGCTACAGCTGTGATAGCAAATACAATAAAGGTCATAAGTGTGCTGAGAAGAAATTATTTTACATAGATTGTGAAGAGGAAGAAGAAAATGGACAAGAAGAGGATATACACCAGGAACCAACCCAAGAAGAGGAATAAATGAGTCCGACCATATCGTGTAATGCATTGGCAGGAATTACCACTCCTCAAACTCTCAAGATAGAAGGACATATCAAGAAGAAAAAGGTAATAGTGTTGATTGATTCAGTTAGTAGCCATAATTTTATTCATTGTAAGGTAGCCAAGGAATTAAATTGTTTCCTATACCTAGCACCAGAATGTCAAGTGATGGTTGCAAATGGAGGAACTATAAATTGCTCTGGAAAATGCCATAATATTAAGCTAACCATGGGGGAATATGTATTGACTAGTCCAATGCTTTCCATTCCTATGGGAGGTGCTGATGTTGTACTAGGAGTACAATGGTTACAATCTTTGGGGACGGTAGCTTTTAATTTTCAAGAACTTTTCTTGAAATTTTTTCAGAAGGAAAGGAAGTCGAATTACGGGGTATTGAAGGGAAGCCGGGAAGGATAATAAGCTCTAATGTCATGACAAAGCTTCTAAAGAAAGAGCAACGAGGCGTAATTGCACAATTATGCTCACTAGAAGTTCCGACATCAAAATCATCTATTTCTGTAGATCTCCATCAAGTCTTGGACAATCATTCCAAGGTGTTTGAAACTCCCAAAGGACTTCCACCTATTCGTGATCATGATCATGCTATTCATTTGATTCCTGGAAGTGTTCCTCCAAACATCAGGCCTTATAGATATCCTTACTTCCAAAAGAGCGAAATTGAACGTATGATTGCAGAAATGTTAGAGTCGGGTATAATTCAACCTAGTCAAAGTTCTTTCTCTGCTCCTGTAGTATTGGTACACAAGAAGGATGGATCATGGCGAATGTGTCCGTATTATAGGGAGCTCAATAAGCTCACCATTAAAGACAAATTTCCCATTCCTGTGATTGATGAATTATTGGATGAATTACATGGAGAAATTTATTTTACCAAGCTGGATCTTCGTTCAGGATATCATCAAATTAGAATGAAGACTGAAGATATTCCAAAAACAACATTTCGAACTCATGAGGGTCATTATGAATTTTTGGTCATGCCTTTGGCCTTACCAATGCACCTTTTACATTTCAAGGGTTGATGAATTTCATTTTCAAACCCTTCCTTAAAAAATTTGTGCTAGTATTTTTTGATGATATACTAATCTACAGCAGGTCTTGGAAGGATCATGTTGAACATGTTGACAGGGTGCTCAAACTATTGCAGGAGAAACAATTATATGCAAAAAAATCCAAATGTTTCTTTGGAGTACAAGAGGTGGAATATCTGGGTCATATTGTATCTCACGAGGGTGTTAAAGTAGACCCTAACAAAATTAAAGCCATTAAGGAATGGAAAGTTCCCACAACCATAAAGCAGTTGCGAGGATTTCTTGGGTTAACAAGGTATTATCGCAAGTTTGTTAAGAATTATGTGAGAATAGCAGCACCTCTAACAACATTATTGAAGAAAGATGCATTTTCATGGACTCCTGAAGCAACTAAGGCCTTTGAACGTCTTAAAGAGGCAATGTGCCTAGCACCGGTCTTAGCTACACCCGACTTCACAAAAACCTTTATTGTGGAATGTGATGCCTCAGGAAATGGAATTGGTGCAGTTTTAATGCAGGAAGGAAGACCCATTGCTTTTGAAAGTCGTCCAATCAAAGGAAAGTATTTACAGAAACCTATTTATGAGAAGGAAATTTTAGCAATGCTGCATGCACTAAATAAATGACGAACTTACCTAATGGGAAGAAACTTCAAGGTAAAAACTAATCATGATAGTCTTAAACACTTTTTGGAACAAAGACTATCTTCAGAAGAGCAGCAAAAATGGGTCACAAAGATGTTGGGTTATGACTTTGAAATAATCTACAAAAAGGAAAGCTTAATGTTGTTGCAGATGCACTCTCAAGAAAGAATGAAGAGGTGGAAGCATTGCTTTGTGCCATTTCTATTATCCAACCAGATTGGATAACCCAAGCAAGAGATGAATGGAAGAAGGACAAAGATGTATGGACACTCATTCAAAAGTTGCAGCAAGATCCTAGTACATCTGATACATTTAGTTGGAAAAATGATTCCTTATGGTACAAAGATCGCTTATATCTTTGTAAGAATTCCCAACTAAAACAAAAGATTCTTCTCGAATTGCACACTTCTCCTTTAGGAGGACACTCAGGATTTTTAAAAACTTACCACAAGGTGAAGAAAGAATTTTTTTGGGATGGCCTTAAATCTGATATTCAAAAGTTTGTGGCGAAATGTTTGGTTTTCCAGCAGAATAAAGTGGAAACAATTAAGACCCCGGGACTTCTACAACCTTTATCCCTTCCAAGTCAACGTTGGGAGGAGATTTCAATGGATTTTATCACAGGTTTACCTAAGTCCGAAGGAAAGAGTGTCATCATGGTGGTAGTTGATAGACTTACCAAGTATGCACACTTTTGTGCATTATCTCATCCATTTAAAGCAAGTACAATGGCTACTACATTTATGGACAGAATTCAAAAGCTACATGGAAGCCCAAGGGTTATTGTGAGCGATAGAGATCCCATTTTTACTGGAAATTTTTGGACGGAGTTATTTTCTTGTTTGGGTACTCAATTAGCTCATAGCTCATCTTATCATCCTCAATCCGATGGTCAAACCGAGATAGTAAATAAATGTTTGGAAGGATATCTTCGTTGTTTTGTATCTGATAAACAAACACAATGGGTCAAGTGGTTACCTCTCGCTGAATGGTGGTATAACACTTCCTTCCATACTGCAGCAAAAATGACCCCATTTATGGCACTTTATGGATATCATCCACCATCCATCACATCATCTTTAAGGAAAATTCGAAGGTTCAAGCAGTGGAAGATCACATCGAGCATCAGCAAGAAGTTCTCCAACTCTTAAAGGATAACCTGAATTGGGCACAAAATCGAATGAAACAACAGGCAGATCAACATCGTAGCGAGAGAAGTTTTGATGTAGGAGATTGGGTATTTTTACGGCTAAAACCATACAAACAAATGTCCCTCAAGCAAGCAAAGAAGGATAATAAATTATCGCCAAAGTACTATGGTCCTTACAAGGTGTTGCAAAAGATTGGTACTATGGCATACAAATTGGAGCTTCCTGTTTCTTCGCGAGTACATCCAATTTTCCATGTTTCATGCTTAAAGAAGGTTATCGGTGAAAATCTTCCAGTTCAAACAATATTACCAAAACTTGATGAGGAAGGAAAAATCATATTGGAACCTAAAGCGGTCACAAAAACAAGAACTCGACAACTACGGAATCGATCAATTTCAGAGTATCTCATCAAGTGGAAGAACTTACCCACTGAAGATTCTACATGGGAGGATGAGAATTGTATACAGAAGCACCCAGAGCTACTCAAGCGTTGAGGACAACACTTTTTTGAAGGAGAGGGGCATGTTAAGTCCCTATATTAATAGTGTAGCCCCTTATTATGTTAGTGTAGCCCCCCTTATTGTTACTATTGTACCCCTGTAACCCCCATATTGTTATTATTGTGCCCTTACATTATTATTGTTAGGTCGGCTAGGATTACATTGTGGCCCCACTAGGATTATATTATGGCCCCATGGACTCCTATATATAGAAGGAGGTTTTGTTCATTTGAATCATCCAAGAATTGTTCATTTATGTAATGTATTGGAGGTTTCCCCCTCGAAGTGGCTTATTTCTAAGGCGTTGATATCTCTTTTCTTCTATTTTTGGAGCTGGTTACACAACAGCCTTAGAGTGGATCTAGAAACAAAGGGACACACTAAAGTGTTGCTTCCTAATTATTGAATGAACAAGGGAAACGGTAGATCGACCTACCTGGAATCCAACTTTGTCGTTGTTGTTGTAGTAGTGGTGGCCTCTCACTCTTGCCTCAGCAAGTCACAATCTGTTCGGCATTACACTTGGATATCTACAAAAAGAACAAGAAACAAGACATCATACAAGATAATAACATTTCATTCATAACTATTAACCAGTCAAAGAGGGCTAAACATATTGCGTTAAACAAACATCACAACACAACAGCGGAACCAACCAAAAGTCATGTATATAAATGAATAGAAGGAAGAGTTACAACCGATGCTTTAACATTGCGGTCTCCTCCAGCGGGGTTCAGGCGAAGCACATCTCAGATGCTCGTTAGGGAATTCAGATGGGATGAAGGCATGGACTCAAGCTCTCTCAGAAGTCATCGACTCAAGCTTCCTCAACGTAATTCCTTATATCTTCTCTAGTCATTTAGCTATTCAGCCGTTCAACTAGTTTTTTCTAATAGAGATAGCTTCTTTTATAGAGGAAAAGGAGGAGGTTAGGATCCCTACAAAGGTGGGAGGGAGGCCTATCCTTTAGGGAGTTCCCATAAGAGGTGGAAACCATAAACCTAAAGGAGTAAATCTGTAGTTTATCAGTTCGACCACTCCCAATGACTCATCCTCAAGGTGGTTGGAGTGGAATCTCCGCCTCTATTTTTTTTAAAAATTCCATAAACAACTTGGCGCGAGTGGAAAACTAGGACAGAGCGCCAGCTAGTGCGAGCCCAGTGTTAATTTTCCTCTTCGGCACGAGGGCATAACTGATTACCCGTGCCAAGGCAAAAAAAAGGGTTTTTGAGTCTCTGCTCAAGGAATTGTCAACAAGAGGAATATTACTCTCATGTAAAGGGAGACAATGATGATTTTTCCAAGGCATGACACTGCTTATTAGTCACAGAAATGACCCTCCAATGGGCGAGATGGGGATTGCAGGGATAGTGAAAAAATGTTGTGTAACAATTATCACTGAGCTCATTGTTTCAGAATGGGCTTTGAGGAAGGAGAATGAAACCTTGAAATAAAACAACCTATGCATGCAGAAAGAGCATGAGGAATGGCATTAGAAGGCAACCTGAATCATGAAAAAGAAGTAGGCTCAGATTAACCATCTGAAGAAGAAAAATGAGATTTACAGGGGTCAGGTTCAAGCAAAGTCCAGTAGGGCCCAATTGGATCATTTGGCTGCAGCCCAGGGCAAGGACTGATTTCCTGTTTTGGAGGGTGCAACATTTTTTCTTGCAAAAGGGACATGCAAGAAGCCAGGCATGGGGGATATGTCGAGTCCCAATTTTGCCTAATTTTGACACCTTTATTAGACCTTACCTCTCCCATTTCGAACTCTCCTTGACCCCTAATATTCTTATTTCTGTTATATCATCTAGGTTTTTGGCCAAAAGGGTGCTATATACTTGAGGTATGCAAATTAACATAAAAAAGTATCATTTTACCTTAGTCTTAATCATTCCTTAAGATATATGTTTCCTTATTGATTATCATGCCAACTGATCTAGAAATCTTATGCAGATTTTCTTTGATTCAAAACAGCTCCGAAATATCCCGAAGACATCTTGTGCGGTCGCATTTCCTGCAGACGCTTTATAATTCCTGTAGATTTGGATTTCCTGAAACTGCCCAGATTTCATGCAATAGAATTAGTGGTTATCTATGTTCCACTCACTTCCAAATCAAATGATAACATGGGGTTTGTGGGGAATTCGTCATACATGGATGTTGTCCTATTGGCTATTTCAAATCCACCTCTGAAACCACCCAAATCCACAGACCTCTTCTTGTTGGCCGCATGAGGAGAAACTCCAGCCATGTAACAAAATTTTTCTAATCCATGATTTCAGTCATGGATTAGACTTGGCAGAGCTAATTTTGACAGTTTGTACCTATATTGATAGCTAATAGCTCATATTAGTAGTTTTCCTCATTCAAGCCAAATATGGGCTTTCGAACTTGTATAAATTCGACTAAGTTTCATATTGTAAGGGGTTGGGTTGGTTTTGCTGATAAGCATATATCAGATTGTACTTGGCTGTAATATCTTTAGATTAATATAATATTTTATTTTCTGTCCATTCTACTAAGCAAGCCTCTTTAATCTTGGAGGATTTGTGAGTGAGGGAGGGCCCCCTTTTCTCACAACTCCCTTAGTTGTAATATGTGTGCATTTTAATTTCTGTTATGCAGTAATAATTCATTTACACAGCTAATGTACTCTTACTAAATTTTCAGCAGGAATTATCAATTTATTGAATGATTAAGTTTCTGTGTTAATGTGTGGATTTCATTTAATCAAGTTCGATTTACATTGTCAAGTTGATTTCTTTCTTGTTGTAAGTTTGATCTCTTATATTTTCTGATCACATCAGAAATCCTAAGAGTTGTAGAGGGATGTTTAAATCCACTCCCTAACCTTTGTTGCCAAATGTTGATGCAAAAAGAGGCATTACTTCTATGTGTTATTGATTGGTTTGATTAATAAAAACTTGAAGTATTAAGCTTGCATATATTTTGCAAAACATCTCATAAGATTACCTACCCTGGGTTGATAATTTATGTTGAAAAATTATAAGTCTATAATTTGACTCAACAATAATTTTTCACATGAACACAAATATTTTTCAACAAATAAATCTTCAACACTCCAGACCAACAATTTTCTTATACACAATAGCTTCAGATCTCAACTAATCTGCACATTCAACATCTACTCAACTCACCTTTGCACACTCTATATTATATCTACTGCAAATTTCTGGAATTTTATATTTTCAATATCTTCCAAGTACTCTCGTGCACACACTCTCTCTTCTTTCTGCCCAACAAGAACTCAACTTATATAAATTTTCTATAGCTTCGCTCCCTCTCATGAACTTCCATAATACTACTTGTCTATCATAGTCTTTCTTCCTTCACAATCATGAGAACACAAGACACATCAAATTCACATCATTTAATTTGTATTTTATACCCACATAACTCAAAATTTGGCCCCAATTTAAACTTCATTTAGTTCAATGATTTAACTTTTTTACGCGCTTGAAACCTCAATTTTTTAGCTCTTATCATATGAGCTCTAAATATTATCGAATCATAGAGGATGTGGCTAGAACTGAGACAATAAAATTAATTTTCAACAATGTATCCAGTGTCCAGTGTTTAGGAATTTATAGGTGTGATCAATTTTCAATATTGTGGATGCCTAAATGTTGAATTTTCTTTAATAAAAACTAACCCAGGGCACTCAACAACTCAAATCTTCATGTCTTGGGGCCAGAATCACAACCTTAAGCATCTTCACATATCCAATAATCTATCATATGGTGCTTACTCCCCTTCACACTAGAATGCACCATTGAATGACTAGATGGTCATATAACACTTTTAAACCTTAAATCTAGATGAATACGAGGACATGGTATTTGGTCCCCACTTCCCTTCGTAGAAAAATTGCACCATTGGATTCCTTGTGGCCTAGATAACGCCTTGGATTTTATGTGGGTTCCACCCTTTCCTTGAAAGTTGTGCTAAGTTGTGTATCTATTCGATTTAGTATCTAAGTTTCAAATTAAGGTGCTTGCTTCTTGCACCCACATATGGTTGAGTGGATATATATCCATTGTCTCATGGAACCATGACCCATCAAAACTTGGACCAAGTATTTCTGGAATTAGTCAAATATGGATCCAGGCTAGTTGTTAATGGTGCATTCTAGTGCGCCATTGGAACATTGGACACTTGAATTACCTTTTTCCTTTGAACTCCAAAAATACGAGAAAATGTCAAAATATTTTAACATTGTGAATATTTACAAAATCGCTTCCCAACATGAATCCTTAGGATGCCACATCACTACCACGTGTCACACGAAAAGGGTCCACTTGGCCACCAAAAAAATTGAATCCACATGCCACATGTCATGACCACATAGTGCCACATTACTACCACTTGGATGCCACATGTATTTCCATCTATATTCCACCTATAATTACACTTCATTCTCTACCACCTATCTCCACATGTGTTTCCATGTCATACTAGGGTCCACCAATGGTTTAGCATTGGGAGATCCAGATCTAGGCCATTTCTTAAGTGGTTCCTTTAGCCAACCTCAGATACTTGGATGCCTAGATACCTTCATAGAAATTGTATTTTGTCAAAGCCCATATGTATATAGATAATTTTGCATCCACCCATCTAGGCATGAATTTCAACAATAACACTTTACATTTTCTGGAACATGGATGACCAGATACCTTCCAAAAATGGTGAAACCTTGTCTCATATGGAACCCTGCCTAAACTCCATCACTTCAAACTCAAGTTGCTCTTCACTCCTTGGTAGTTAGACCAAGTGCAATATACCATTAGAAATATCTCTAATAGGGTTATCTAACCAATAAATTTTCATGCTCTTTTCAGAAAGTTAACTGTAGGGAAATTCCTTTAAAGATAGACTACTAGGATACATGTCCAACACTCATAAAACAACCAATACATTAATGACATCATAATATTAGCACACTACTAATAGACTCAACATGATCCCCCTAAATTTGACATCAATGAGAATAACTACCAACACACTCAACAATATCCCCCTTTGGCAATGATGGTTAACACCAAAAATTGTTTATCATTGATGGAGTTGGGAGTGACTCCCCTTGTCAGTGTCCTCATTATCCATCTCCATGTTCAATTTCTATGCTCAGATTTCATCTCTAGTGTTTGCTCATATTTTCCTTTGACATGAATGGAAAAGGGTTCTTTTTGTTCAAACACTTGCTCAGTTTGAAGCACCATTTTTTCCGATAAAGGATTATAACTCCTTTATGTTTCTGGGGTGACTTATTTGTAATATGCCTTTGATTCTCTGGGGGTCTATTTTTATTCCCTCTTCCAAAATGATGTGAGCTAGGAGTTTTCCTTCTTCTAGACCGAAAAGTGTTTTCTTGGGGTTTAGGGATAAACCATATTTTCTACATTTCTTAAAAACATTTCTTAAATGAACCAGGTGCTCTTCATCTGATTTGGAATATACTATGATATCGTCAAGATATATGACTATGAAATAATGTATGTCTTCTAAGAAGGCTATGTCCATGGCTCTTTGGAATGTGGCGCCAGCATTCATCAATCCAAAAGGCATTTTAACGTACATGAAAGTGCCCCAAGGTGTGGTGAAAGCCGTTTTGTGTTGATCAGTGGGGTAAACCAGCACTTGGTTGTAACCAGAAAAACCATCAAGCAATGAGATCCTTTTAGCACCTACTACCTTTTGAAGTATGTGGTCCATTTTGGGCAACGGATATTTGTCTTTTAAACAGGCTCTATTCAGGTTTCGGAAATCGATACAAAGTCTGATCTCACCAGTTTTTTTCCTAATCGATACTAAATTTGAAACCCACTTAGAGTACGTGAGGGACACTATTATCCCAGCATCATACATCTTTTTTATTTCCTTTTCAACCAAAGGTAGTAAGACTGGGTTTATTCTTCTTAACTTCTGTTTGAAAGGCTTCCGGTTTTCTTTGAGGGGAATCTTATGTTGAATGATGCTCGTGTCGTATGATTTCAAATCTTGGTATCCCCATGCAAACACATCTTTAAATTCTTTAAACAACTTGATGTACTTTTGTTTTATGTGAGGAGAAAGGGTTTTGGATAGTTTGATATTTCTTGGTTCTTCTGTGCTTCCTATGTTATATTCTTCTATGTCGACCTCGGTAGATTCCATTTTTGGCTTTTTGGCCACATCGTTGAAATCAAACAATTCCTCTAAAGGTGCAAGCCCTCTGGGTATGGTGTCATTTTCACAGTGTAAGACCTCAAGTTCCCTTTGGTCTATGTCCTCTCCTATCTCAGTTCCATATGAATGATTTACCAAGTTTATATCTG
Organism: Pinus albicaulis; assembly: GCA_034641835.2. NCBI lineage: Eukaryota > Viridiplantae > Streptophyta > Pinopsida > Pinales > Pinaceae > Pinus > Pinus albicaulis. The sequence goes on from CM076573.1 coordinate 637,876,235, forward strand.
TCCAAGAAGGTAAATTTGGCTCTTGATCTTGATTTTTTCCAAGATTCTTTTCTTCATTCTCTAAGTCTGTTTTGGTTACTTCAAATTCATTCCTAGATTGTAAAAATCATTAATTTGATCGTCATCTTTGAATATTTTCCAATGGTCAATATTGTCTGGTACTATAGGGCGATGTTTGACCTGAATACTATATTGGTCGTTTAGACATGGTATTTGGCCATTACTTGCGGCAAAGGCGAGCTCATTGGCTAGGCTATTTCGAACCCTAGGAATATAAGTGAGTTCATATTTTTCGAAGGTTTTGAGGATGTCTAAAGCTGCATTCCTGTATTCTCTTAGTCTTGGGTTTTTTTCTGAATATTCACCTTTGATTTGTCTAATTACAAGTTCTGAATCTCCCTGGGCTAATATTTTCTTAGTGCCTAAGTCCTTAAGCATGTGCAGGCCAAGGAGAAAGGCTTCATATTCCACAATGTTATTATTACATTGGAATTATAATCTGAAAGAATGACCTTCATTAGTATTTTGTATCCAGATACCGGCCCCCGAACCAGTTTTTCCACAAGAACCGTCAAAGCTTATACTCCAAAGAGCTTCTTTTTCATACATGATACTAAGCTGTTTTTTAGGTTTCTTGGAGCTTTGGTCATCAGTTTCTTCATTTAGTAATGGGAAATGTGGTTTTGATGGTTTGAAATCCTCTTCATTTTCTTTTATCTGCTCATTTATATCACTTTCATTGTATAAGATAAAATATAAATTGGAATGAATGGAATAAATGGGAGTGTTGTTTGGCTTATCCCGGTTGCTAACCATGCATTTCATATGAGTTTCTCGGTATAATATCCTAGTATGGTTGAAAACAGGGATGGTAGCGAATGACATATCCATTTGAAGGTTACCTTGTATTTTGGCAACGCATGCCCTTGATAGCAGCATTCCATACTTAGGAGGAATATCGGCCACTACTATGTCCATGACTAGGTTTTTTGCCGGTAGTTGTGTTAAAGCAAAACACAGGTTCTTTATTAGACCTAAGCATTTGACCCGACTTGAATCAAAGGAGTACAGGTCTTTGTAAGGTTGAGTTACCTCTAGACCCAAGTTTTCCATGACTACTTTAGGCATGAGGTTATGGGAGGCACCAGAATCTAACATGGCGTTATGTAATATCTTGTCTTGTATGTTCAAACTTACATAGAAAGGAGAGACAATTCCTTCTTGGTATTCACCTTCTATTTTGGGGCTGAACAAAAGCTCAGTTTTGTCATCAGTTAGATTTAAAGTATCTGCCTCATTTCCTATGTCAAAAACTTTGAAGATTTGAGATCTATACCTATCTATAGTTATTAGCTCAGTAAGGGGTATGGTTATTTTTATTTTGGAAATTTCCCCTTCAAAATTAAAAGGAGTTTGTAGTTTGGATAGATTTGTTTTAGCTTTTTCGGACATGACTTTCTCTATGTTCTTAATTTGCTGACTCTGGTTTGGGACTTTGTTCAACATAGCCATCTCAGGAATATTGGCAGAGGTACTCGGACAATCTGGACTAGAGCTTGTCTAAATATCTTTATCCTTGTTTTGGTCAGTTTTCCTGACCACGATTTTGTTGCTATCCACTGCTTTTTTAAGGATGTTATCAGGGGTTTTAGCAGTGTTCGAGCTTCCTTTCCTGGAGTTGTCTTGGTTTTTTCTGCTTCTAAGATCATACTACTTGTGAGCTTCTATTATGGCATTCTGAAAATCTATAGCAGGATCTTCGGGATCTTCATAGTTGGTTTCATTTTGATTTGTGTTGGAAATGTTGTCATTGATGGCAAAGGAGATGACAAAGGAGGAGCACCAGAAAGGTAGCAGAGACATCAGAGGAAATAGAGACAAAGAGAGATAGCAAAAGAGAAGTAAGGAGAAGCATCAGTCAAGGAGAACAGAGGCAGAAAAGGCAGTGAATTGAGGTAGAGAACTTCTTTAGCAACAGAGTAGGAGGATAATGGCCACTGAACTGAATTTCTGGCCTGTCATGAAATTGCAAGAATTTGCTTTTGAGATTGATCGCCTGTATTTATATATATCTGTGATGGAAGAACTGTCTTTGAATTAAGTGTGTCTGGATGGGGTTAAACCCTGTTTGAATGTCTTATTGGTCGAATCATGTGAAGAATTGATTCAGTATTATTGTGCATTAGAAGACTAATGAACCATACTCTCTGTGAATGAGTGACTGTGTGTGCACTCTGCATAAGAAAGAGGGAATTGTGAAAGCAGCGACGTTATGATCCCAGAAGGGAGGCACAATTGAGATTACCCTGGTCATTATCTGTATGTTTAACCCTCATTCTGAAGAAGTCCGATGCAGATTTAAGTCGGAGCCCTATTTGTAACTAAACGCATTGTTCTGGTCTGGAGTGGGAGTAACGGAACCTGGAGTCTAATTATAATAATACATTGAAGAGTGAGCAGAACTCATAAATAATAGAGGTGGATGGAACCTTGAGCGAAGGAGAGGAACCACGAAGACTGAACAATAAAAGCGGGTTTCTGGTTTTTATTGCACCGCTTTCGACGGGCAAGCGGTATTCATGAAATCATAGCGATTCCATAGAGGATCTGACACGTGCCCCTGAGTGAATATAGAAAACCGCTCTCATTGCGCGCCATCGCGCATTAATCTTCGGCTGAGGACCCCGTGCGATATTGATACAAGCTGTCGATTTGGAGGAAGGTTTATTGAACGGCGATCGCGTTCAGAAGTGGCACGGAGTTTAACCAAAGGTACAGGCATATGTATTCCATTGAATTTCTGCCAATCATATATGTGGGCCCAGAGCCAAAGGTATGTCATAAGCGGTTGAATTCAATTAAAACTAGAGACATATATTTAAAATTCCTAAGGTCTGAAACATATATATGTGTTGATATATATGTAGGTTTTAACCCTGAACAGAAATTATCTACACACAAATCTTATAACAGAAAATAAACAATAGCGAGAGCATAAAACATAAAACAGATAAACACAGAGATTTTCCCCCGGATCCCAAATCGAGACGACCAGCTTGATTTTTCATTATATTCCTTTTCGTGTTACAACACATATATACATGTCGAAGCATTCATAAACCCCAATCCATTAACCCTGGATTAGAACATAACTGTAGTTCCCTTAACTATATCTACAAAATACTAGGGGAAGAAAACTCTCATGCCCCAAAACCATGTGCAACCATGGACGCTATCACCATTGAAACAAGGACTGTGATTTTCAACACGCGCGCCCGATCTCCATTGCCACGCCTCGTGGACTTCACAGCTTGGGGGCCAAGAAAGGGGGGGGCTATCGCCTCCTCTACCCTCACAGCGTGCTTAGTCGTGTGGAAATATAACACATACCCAACATTCTCCCACTTGTTGCTTTCTTTCCATAGGGGGCCATAGTAGAGCTTATTCATTGGGTCAATTCTTCAACACCCATTGTTTCTCTACACCAAGAGAACTTCTGAGTTCTCACAGACTTCGTCAATGCATCCGCAACATTCTTCAAAGTGTCCATCTTTACCAGCAACACCCTTTTAGCCTCAACCATATCTCTAACAAAGTGATATTGAACATCAATGTGCTTTGTCTTTGAATGATAAGCATGGTTCTTAGCCAAGAAAATTGAACTTTGGCTATCACAGTCTATCCTTATAGCTTATTGCGATCAACCCCATTGCTGAACACAATCTCTACAAACTAGAACTTCTTCCTTACTTGCATGAGTGGCCATATGTATTCTCGCTCTCCGTAGTTGAAAGAGCTCACTGCACGGTTTTAATCATCCAACTGACTGCGCCTCCAAATAGGCTAAACACATACCCACTTGTAGATCTTCTTTGGTCCAGATCTCCAGCCCAGTCTACATCAACAAAACCACGAATGTCTAACATTCTTTCCAATCCTGGTCTTCCCTGGTAGCACAATCCATAATCACTAGTGCCACGTAAATATCTGAAAACCCACTTCACTAATGTCCAATGCTCCTTCCCTGGGTTTGACATAAACCTGCTCAATACTCCCACTGCATGTGCAATGTCTGGTCTAGTACAGACCATTGCATACATCAAGCTACCCACTGCACTTGCATATGGAACACAGGACATATACTCCTCTTCTTCTTGTGTCTTGGGACACTGTTCAGCAGACAGCTTTACACCTACAGGAATAGGAACCTTCACCGGTTTACTATCCTGCATATTGAACCTTTGCAATATAGTCTCGACATACTTCCTCTGGTTTAACCAGAGCTTCCTCTTTGCCCGATCTCTCTTAATTTCCATGCCCAAAATATAATTTGCAGCACCCAGATCCTTCATGTCGAATTTGGAGAACAGTTGGGTCTTCAAATCTTGGATAATTTCTTTGTCATTTCCAATCAGCAGCATATCATCCACATACAAGACCAAATAAATAACACGATCACCAATTAATTTGAAATAAACACAGTGATCCTCCTTGCTTGGTGGCTTAGTCCATGCATATGGTCTCAAATTTGATACACATCCTTAGTCAGCATTTTAATTTTTAGTCGGAACTTCTTCAGCACCACAAAAATCTTTCTTGCACCATACCATAAAACCTTCGGTTGCTTCAATACAGATCTCTCTTCTGATCAGCATGAAGAAAAAGTTGTCTGCTATCTGTTCTATCCTCAAAATCAAAATCACGGCGTAGCAAATAAAAGTAATCTAATAGAAGTAACCTTGGCAACAGGAGAAAAAATATCACCAAAATCAATTCCCGACACCTGGGAATAACCTTTCGCTACCAACCGAGCTTTGTATTTCTCCACCTTACCTTCTACATTCATCTTCTTCTTAAACACCCATTTGCTCCCAATGGGCTTCCTTCCAGCCGGCAACTCCACCAGATCCCATGCATCGTTTTTGTGCAAGGATGCCATTTCATAAACCATGGCCTCCTTCCAGAGTTTTCCATCCTCTGAATCTACTGCCTCCCTGACAGTTCTGGGTTCATCATCAGTTATAGTTAAGGCAAAACCTGAACAGAAAGCAGATGGACTATACCTTTCTGGTTGCCTTCTTTCCCAAACTGATCTTCTCAAAGTTGGAGTTTGTGGCTCTTCATCTTCTGAGTCTTCTTCTGTTGTAGAGTCTGATTCATCCTCCTTTAGCTCAAACTCTATCTTCTCGGGTTCCTTTGGTAGGACTTCATGTTTAACAACATCTTTCACTTCTCTAAACACCACATCTCGGCTGTACACAACCTTCCTTGTTTCTGGGTTCCAAAGCTTGTAACCCTTTAAACCATCCTTATACCCAATAAAGATGCACCTTTCAGATTTATTATCCAACTTGGTCCTTTTCTCCTTTGGAACATGTACATATGCATCGCATCCAAATACCCTTAGATGTGAAAGAGAGGGTTTCTTACCAGTCCATACCTCATGTGGAGTCTTATCCTCCAACGCTGATGAAGGTGATCTGTTAACTAAGTAACATACAGTCTCCACTGCCTCTGCCCAGAATTCTTGTCCTAACCCGGTACCACTGAGCATGCTTCTTGCCTTTTCCATCAGTGTTCTATTCATTCTTTCTGCAACTCCATTTTGCTGAGGTGTGTATGGAGTAGTCTTCTGCTGTGCTATACCACACTTCTTACAGAACTCTTCAAATTCCTTCTTGCAGAACTCCCCACCATTATCTTTCCTCAATGCCTTTATCTTCTTCTCTGTCTGGTTTTCCACCAGAGCCTTAAATTCTTTAAATTTGTCAAAGACTTCAGATTTCTTCCTCAAGAAATATATCCATATATTCCTTGAGAAGTCATCTATGAATGAAACATAGTACACAGACTTTCCCAGTGATGGAACTGACACAGGTCCAAACACATCACTGTGCACAAGTTCTAATATCTTGTTCGCCCTCTTAGCACCAGAAGGAAAACTCACAGATTCTACTTCCCATATACACAATGTTCCACAATCAAAATCGAGAGGAACAATTAGACATACCTTCTACCATACCATCTCTATGCGGTATCAGAAGGCCAGATTGATGTGTCTCGACCTTTGATGCCAAAGCATGAGTCTTTTCTCCGGAAGGCGACTAGGCTTTAGTCCCACTTTGGAACCAGAGGCACATTGCACCATCAATAACCAGGTGTGCTACCTTGTAGCTTGTACAGTGTTCCAGTCCGAACTCCCCACATTAATACCGGTGCTCCCTGAACCATCTTGCAGGCATCTTTCTCGAACACTGTTTTTACACCTGCATCATCCATCTTGCTTACAGAAATCAGATTTCTGGCCAATGCAGGAATATGCAGAACACCAGGAAGTGTTCTAATCCTTCCACCTTGCAGCTTCAACTTGACCTTTCCACGTCCGATGATTCTGGCCTTCCTATCATCCCCTAGGAAGACATCACCACCATCATATTTCTCATACTCGCAGAACCACTCCCTATGGGGAGTGAAGTGAAAGGATGCACCTGAGTCAATCAACCATGACTCATGATCCACATGTGTATTTGAAGAAGAAGCCAAATACACATCCCCACCTTCATCCGAGGTGGTTTTTGCCTCTGCAGAAGGAGCTTCATCAGATCCCTTTCCTTTCTCAGGAACTTTAGATCTGCATTCCTTTTTGTAGTGTCCTTCCTTTCCGCATTTCCAGCACACCTTTACAAACTTTCCAGGAGATTTAGATCTCCCTCTAGATTTAGATCTCCCACTCGAAACCATATTCTTGTTTCTGTTCTGGGACCTTCCTCGTACAGATAAGGCATCTCCATTCTGACCCTCCATATTTCTCCGTCTCATTTCCTCCGACAGCAAGGCTGAGACAATGTCATCAAAATTCAAGATGGTGTGTGCCCTATGCCTGTGCACAATACTTGGTATCCCACAGTGCAGTCATTCTATGAGGCTGGGCATATCTTCATGCAGGGTTTTAATATAATGAGATGACAGCCCGACTTACCACCGTGTGAAGGTGTTCGGATGCTCGTCGCAGAGTCCATCCTTCATCCTGGGTTATGACTTTTTAAGTGCATTCAACTTATTCTTGAAGGCTGATTGATACAAGTCACAAGTTACTCCCACAAATTCTTAGCCAGTAGCACCGAATACATTCAACAATACTGAATCTGAGACACACAACCGTATTGTGCTCTTAGCCTTACGATCCAGTTTCTTCCAGTCTTCATCTGACATTGCCGTTGGTTTAGTACCTGGATCTACCGCGATCCACTGATCTTTATCCACCAGCAGATCCTCCATCTTGAGCTCCCACAACTCAAAACTCTGACCATTAAATTTCTCGATCTCTATCTTTCCACTTTCTTATCTTCTTTTCTTGCAAGAATAGTTCATAGGAGATCTCCCCATGGCGGGGGTCTACACCAGGCTGAACTAAAACCCTCCAACGTGTGCGTCCCCTTGGCAGAAACACAGCTCACGATACCAAATGTAGGTTTTAACACTGAACAAAAATTATCTACACACGAATCTTATAACAGAAAATAAACAATAGCGAGAGCATAAAACATAAAACAGATAAACACAGAGATTTTCCCCTGGATCCCAAATCGGGATGACTAGCTTGATTTTTCATTATATTCCTTTTAGTGTTACAACACATATATATACATGCCAAAGCATACATAAACCCCAATCCATTAACCCTGGATTAGAACATAACCGTAGTTCCCTTGACCGGATCTACAAAATACCAGGGGTAGAAAACCATCGTACCCCAAAACCATGTGCAAACTCATGCTCTCGCAAACCATGAACATGGACTTCGT